>JAHLJT010004519.1:0-14421 GCA_031308135.1 Acheta domesticus
CCTAATTCACGGCTTAACAACCTTGCCCTACCAACGGACACAGCTGAAACGTTGATCCCCGTAATGACAAACGTTAATCTCTCCGGGATAGAATATGTCTGGGCCTCGGAAGAGAACGTGTAGCGTGGTCAGAAATGACCGATAAGTCGGGTACTTCTACGCGCCCGTGGTGTGATGCGACATCGATAACAAATCACGGAAGTGCCCAAACATCGGTCTTCCAAATTAAAACATCGATGGTAGAGTGCCGGAATTCCGTGGAGGCCAGGTTGAGCCACATCGCCCCACCGCGCCGAGCTGGGCGAAGCGCTCTGTTGCGACGGCGGCGCGCCATTAGCACTCGGCCCGCGAATTCCTTTTCGATTCCGCTAGACCGTTACGACGCTCGCGGGCCCGGCCCTGGCGCAACACGCTTCACGCTCCACGAGCGTAGGCGGGCGCCCCAGGCTCTGCGGGCGGAGCGTTGCCGGACCAGGTCGCGCAAAACGTGTTGGCACAGCACGCGTCTGGAAGGCGGTTCCGAGCGTCGCTTACGAGCGTGTTTATTACTCCAACCGAAGTAGTGATGCGAAAAAACATCACAGTTACCAAAAATATATGTTCAAAATGAAAACATTGAGGTTGAGAAATATCGATGGTTCTTGTTCGAGGTATATTAACATCGATGTTTTAATTTTGAATATCGATGTGTGGTAACTTAGTAAACTGTAATATTATATACTATATATTGTATACAGATAACTGAAATATACAGGATGTCCGGGGAGGAAACGTCGAAACTTCGAAAATAAGCTCTTAAGACATAAAAAAGGAGTTGAATTGTGTAATTTAGGTGCTTTTTTATTTCTCGCTTAATTTTTCTTTCTGAACAAATATATTGATTTCTTTTCTAAATAATAAATAATTGACATGTTTGTGGAGTGTTTCTATGCTTCTATAATGCACATTTTTGCCTAAAAATAATTTCTTCAAACCAACTTTTGAGAACTTATATGCTTCTGCTCTTATTGCGGCTCACCCATTCGGAATATCCACGTAGTTTATTAGATGAAAAATGCTTTAGAATTGTCTTAAGAGCTTATTTTAGAAGTTTCGACGTTTGCTCCCCGGAGACCCTGTATACTGAAAAATAACGATCGTGTTTGGTCAATGTATTATTTAGCATCGACGTTTTAAATCGGGTTTAGGAGCCCTCTAGGATTAAATTCGTACGCAACAAAATTAATTTTATAGTGGCATGTTTATTAATTTACTGTTATATAGTTAAGACAGTCCTGAGTCCACCAAAGTAGGTACAGGAAGAAAGGGAAAAGCCCCAGGCCCACGGCGCATACAATGAACGGCGTTGATTGAAGATCTCTCCTTGTGCAAAATACAAGAAAAGGCGTAGGAAAAACCAGGATATTGGTCTCATTCCTTGGGAAAGAGATGGTCCTGCTCAATGGAGGTAGTACAAATTGCGTTCGTTTCGAAAACGAATTGACAGTATTATTTAATATTTTAACTTTTACAAAATTGTGGTCATTGGAATCTTTTATTCCGAAATAAAAATGGAAAACGTGAAACCATCGATCACAGAACATCTATGCTAAAAGCATCAGATTGGATATATCTATATTTATATATATCATTTTTTTGAAATTATCGGCATCAATGTGACAACCCTACCCTGAATACCCTTGCTGGGTAAGTAATAAATATAGGGGAACAAATAGAAGTAGCATCGATTACCCAGAGCGAAAAAATCAGAATTGATTACTGGAATCCCTAAAATGGATATTACCTATGGATTCCTTCAATAAATAAAGTGTCCTTCACAATAAACACCGCTTTTCCTCGCAGATGATATTTCAAAATATTCTTTAGAATGGTACCGGCTTGTGACGGTAATCTACAAAAAAATCTCCATTGAGATATTTTAATTAGAACAAGTATGTGCTCCATCGGTTGTTACTCTACGAAGGGTATCCCATTACAATTTCGCAATTTTCCAGCACTAACAACATAAAACCGATGTAAGAGAATGATCCACCCATGTACTGGCAAGTCTGGTGTATACATCGAGCGGCTATCTGGAAATAATATAGGCGATGACAAGCTATTGGGTGCAAGAGAAGGCAGGATAAGGCTTTGCGGGTGGTGTGTCGATATTAGTCGGCCTATCGGAGCGGAGCCGCCCGCTGCCTCCCTTCTTCGCAGCCGCATCCGGCAAGATTGATGCTACATGGTAGACTCAAGTTGTTTCACAGGGCAGAGTATCAATCTTAATACTTCACACCAATCTCGTACCCAATAACTTTCCGGACGACTATGCACCAAATCCAAGTATTGTGTGCAAATACAACAAATTCTTAATAAATAAACTATTTATATGCCAGTCTCAGGTACGAGCTACTAACTTTTTGCAGACGAGCAGCCTCTGATTTAGAAAACTGATAATTATTGTAACATCAGTAAATAATATGATATAAGGACTATATACATCACCGTTACTTCACTATTCTACTTCAATATTTCTTTTAGCAATTGCACTTTTACCAATCTAATTCTTATATTTCGTGTTTTTGGACTCCAGTTTTTTTCCTTCACGCCCTATGTCTCGTAATTCAACAATTTAGACTAACTCTAACTCCATTAATCTTTGCACGAGACCTTTGTAAAAAACTTTTGTTAAGTTGTGTTCTCGAAAATTCATAAGTGAAATACATCCTGGCAAAAATTCTTGCAAATTCAAGGTTGTCCAGTTCGTAAAAAATTAACAGCTGATGAATATCGTCCGTACTGTATATATAATATTCGATTCACGCAAGCGTAGAATTCGAGAGAATTACCACGGACAAGAAGGTCTCGAGTGAATTGTCCCAGTGACCAACAGAGGTTAGAGGATAACTCTTCATCTTCATGAAAACGTGAGTTCGTAATACTGCGTAATAAATGCTAATATGGGGAGCTCATTATTTCTACAATAGATAAGAATCTCCGCATCAAACAGGTTCTCTGCATCACTTATCGTAATTTATTGCGGGAAATTCTTTCATATTAAAACTTTTCCTCTCGTGGATATCAATACATGAAGTTAGTTTTTCAGAATACTTAATGAAACCTTTTATTTCCTCAGAGTAGAGAGTTCTTGCGTAGCACATCTAAAACGATGTGATGTACGTTAGAAGCAAACCATTTTACCTATACAGTTTGAAGACCTACAAGGTGATTTAAGTTTTCTTTTACGTCTACGACAATGGTAGTAGTTCGAACTGTGACGACATTGTGTGTGCTGCTAATGCCACCTCCTGTTCTTATTTCTCATATTTACTCAACCTTATAATTCGCATTTCTTCGTCATAAATCAGCCTACCGACATAGGGTAGCCAGAAATGTTTTGAAAAAGTAGTGAAACCGAGGGGAGGGGATCTTTGAGTAATAATGATACATTCCCTTTATTATTTAAAATACGGCTACGTGTGAAGTTGAGCTTTACTTTTGCATAAAATGAAATAAATCTTTTATACATTAGTTTAAATCTTCAAATAAAATTCTCTGTATGTAGGAGGGAGAGCACTTATCACGAGTCCGTTAAAGTAGTACAAGCATGAAAGGCATTTATGAAACACACTTTTAGCTTATGTTCGCAGTGCTGTGTACTGGAACAATGATATGCTACGTATTACGAATAGTTACCAAAATAAGGCAACAGCATGGACCAATAGCCAAGCTTAGCATCACAATAAAGTCAACTCTAATCGAGATAAAAACTCGCTAAAATAAGTACTAAATTCTCTACTAACACTTGTTCACTCACACAATAACGTTTTTTTTTTGTCATTCGATAAGATCTTTTTACATGTTCATTATTTTCATTTTTAATTAGTGAATAAGAAATAGAAATATTGAAGGGTTCACTAAAATAGTGAATATCTGGCAAACCCTACACCGAAGTCATGTTGCATCGTGGGAATACAGAGTTAGCACCACTCCCTGGCACCACAGTTGGAACAAATTCCATATATCGTGATATACAATAGAGGCCACGTGATTACATATGAGAATCCAGGTACTGTAATATTTTTTCAATACAACTGTTCAGTACCGCAAAAGTAGGCTCAAAAGCGTGTTCTTATAAGATTTTCTGCTTCAAGCTGTGCACAAACTCCCCTCTCTTTAAAAGAGGTATTTACAACCTCAAAGAATTATTCAATCACTTTCACCATAGTGTGCACACAGAGAATGATGTAGTCTATTTACCTTAGATCACTGTAACCAAAACATTTGCTCTCGCATGCAAAATGGAAAATTTCGAGCTTTCAGTACATTTCCAGAATCATTAGTTTAAAATCTTTAATAATACCGAGATAATGCTCGCAATGTATAGGACCGCTGACTATGGTATCAAGTGATCGCTTAATAAAGGGAATATGAAAACGCGTCTTGCTGGATAATCAATCGGTTCCACGAAAAAAAAAGACTTAATAAAGGTGACCGATTAATAGAGGTGGTCGTATTACCAGGTTTTACTGCATTGGATAGTGTAAAACCATAAAACAAAAATCGAAAGTGTAATGATTAACCGCAACTCTGCCTACCGACCCCGCTCTTCCCCACAGCTCTTCACCTGCAGGAGACGGTCGCGCGGGCTGGTGGGCCGGGTTCGATTTCCGCGGCATGTCGGCCTTCCCCAGGGGCCTCTCCCTCTTCCCTCCTCCCTTGACGGTAGCGCGATCGCCTCCCTGATAGGGCAATTTGTATTCCTCGGCAGCTTCCGACGGCGCTCGCAGAAGAGTGCTGACCGCCCAACCGTTGCGGAAAATCGCATTCAGCAGTCCGCCGGCCGGGAGATGCAAAATAAAAAGACTGGAAGCGACGGAACGGAAATGGGATCACGCGTGGCCAAAGAGGTTCAAAAAAAGAAGATAAAGAAATAGGTGGAAACACCGGGTAGAAGTCGAAAGATAGAAACACTGTCGCAACCATTCGCAAATTAAAAAAGGAGGCCAGTAAAATGGAGAAAAACGTACTATTCACAGGAATGGAAAGAAAAAAAATGCACGGAACAAATCGTTCATAGCTACGCGTAGCTATTTTTAGGGTTTCCATCGAACCAGCACCCTCGTAATGAAAACTAAACGAAACACGATTTTCGATAACTCGCTGCCTCGCGGCAATCGCACCATCTCGGGCGCCTCGCGATAAACGATATTTAATGAAAAACGTCATCAGAGGCTGGCTGGTTTGAAAACGAAATTTATACATCAAGGCGTCTGAACGAAGCGATGGAGGCTTGGCAGGCGGAGAGCGGCGAAGGCGGCGGTGATGGTAATGTTGCTGATGGAGATTTTCACAGTGGTGTTCAAGTGTTGCGAACGGTATTCAATTGAGTGTCGGGGCACGTCAGCTGATACAGTTATTAGTCCCTTTAGTGTAGTGAATTTTTTTGTGAGAGGTGGCGGTGTTCCGCCTTCGCTGCATGGTGAGTTCCAGGACCGATCGGTACGTCGTGGGATTTCTCCCAACAGGTATCTCTCCTCTGCGACTGAACCCCTATGAAAGTATGTGTGTGTGTGTAAGAAAGGGGTGAGGAGAGGACAAGAACGATCGCGTGCGGTCCGTGGCCCGTTTGTTAGGGTACTGCTCCGGCATTCACGTGGTATTGATAGGGACACCTTTGGGAGCGGTGGTGATGGAAGTAGTAGTAGTACTAGTAGTATTAGTAGTAGTAGCAATAGTAATAGTAGTAGTAATAGTAGTAGTAATAATAGTAGAAGTAATAGTAGTAAGCAGTAGTAGCAGTAGTAATAGTGGTAGTAGCAGTAGTAATAATAGCAGTAGTAATAGTATTTGTAGTAGTAGTAGCAATAGTAATAGTAATAGTAGTAGTAGTAATAGTAGTAGTAGTAGTAGTAGTAGTAGTAGTAGTACTAGTAGTAGTAGTAGTAATAATAATAATAATAATAATAAAAATGCCTTTATTAATGGCGAGGCTCAGGCCATAGGGCCTGCTCTTCCGCCTAACCACTCAATCTACATTAATACAGAGAAATAATATTTTAAGAGGGGGAGGGCCAGCTGTACATTTACATCTGGGAGAGCAAAACTAGGGACCACCCCGGCATACGCCTTAAGCGATTGAGTAAACCCAGAAAACCTCAATCAGGATGGCGGCTAAAGGCCGAACATTTTAAGAACAAAGAGAGAAGTGAAAGAGAGTGGAAATGCAGATGGAAATGAAGAAGAAAGGTCGAAAGAGAAAGAAGAAAGGAGAGAGGCTAAAAGGGGGGACAACTGTACATTTATGACTGGGAGTGCAATACAAGGGACCATCCCGGCGTACGCCTTAAGCGATTGAGTAAACCCAGAAAATCTCAATCAGGATGGCGGCTTAGGGCCGAACATTAAAAGAGCAGAATATATACACAGTAGAGAAAGAGAAGAGAAAGATGTTCGGAGGGGGGCGAGTCATAATGAAAAAATGGGGAAGTTTGTGAGCAAAGGGAAGGGAGAAGAAGCGAAGAAAAGGAGGAAGAAAAAGTAGGCGGAAGACGTGAAGTTATTCCAGAGACGTTACAACAAGGTACATTCGGTTTACATGAGCACTTTACATAAGTATAAAATCATTTTTAACACCAGAGGAGTACAATACATTATAGGCTAATAGTAACAATAATTTAAAATACAATATTGACAGTATTCAGGAACAATATAAAAGTATAGTAGGATCTTAACATCAAATTGTATTTATACCAACATGTTGCAGTAAAGATTATGATGATAATACAAAAATAGCTACGAGTATAAGTACGTTTATCTGGAATGTCGCTAGTCACTTTATGTATATTTTATTTAAACAATTCCATTAAGATACACTGAAAATTATATGATTGTATTAAATAATTTACAGGGGTTGATACAGAATGGAAAGTGAAGAGAGTCATGAGTTATGGGATAGAATTTTGAATTTAGAGAGTGCGGAAAGTACAGCATTTAGAGGGTGCGGTGACCGGGTGCTTGGAGGTGGGAAAAGTCTGGAGATTGAAGGAGATGTTAACAGCCATTCTGCATGTCATTATTCCTTACCCATGTGGTTAATCCTTTTTTGAATTTACGGAAGGTATTTGAATGTTTTAGGCTTGCTGGTAGTTTATTCCAGGCTCGGATAACTGTAATGGTGAATGATCTACTGAACGAAGTAGTGTTGTGACGTGGTACACAAGCAGTGCTGAATCACGAGCTCGATTTAATTTCAGAGGATTGAAGTTACTTATAAGGCGTGTTACATGTATACCGTTTAAAATTTTATAAAGAAGAAGTAGAGAATGAAATAACCGCCTTTTGTCTAGAGTAAGCATTTGAAGTTTGTCGAAAAAATCTGATACATGGTCGTATTTCCTTAAATCAAAAATAAACCGTACGCATGCGTTCTGAGTTACTTGAAGTTTACGTTGTAATTTAAATGCCATGTTGGTCAGAAGAAAGTCACAATAGTCGAAATGTGGCATAATAAGAGATTTGATGAGAGTCTCACGTGTGCTAATTGGTAAAAGTGTTCGTAGGCGTTTCAGGGAATGCATTGAGGCAAAAACTTTACGGCAGGTTGAATCTACATGCGAGTTCCAGCTGAGGGTGTTGTCGATAAGCACACCTAGGTTTTTGACTTCTGAACACCAAGGTAGAGCGGTGTCATTAATATAAATTTTAGGCAGAGCAACAGATGAGATTTTATTCATAGTGCTTTTCGAACTGATAATCATGCACTGTGACTTATTTGGGTTTAACTGTAAGCCTAGGGATGCTGCCCAGTTGCTCAGTGTCATCAAATCTTCATTAATTTTTGTGCGAGTGAGAAAAGGTGAGATGGGTGACCGCTTAGGTATATCTGAAGATCATCCGCATACATTTGATGACTGCAATATTTAAGCGCATTACCTACGTCATTTACATAGATTAAGAAGGCTAGTGGCCCTAACACAGTACCTTGAGCAACTCCGCGGTTTAGTACCAAGTCACTTGAGCTGCGGCTACCGGATACCACTCTTTGGGTTCTTGAAGTTAAGTAATTGAGAAACCATGTACGTGTCTGCTGTGCAAATCCCATGATTTTTAGTTTTGCGAGCAGGATGTCATGATCTACGGAATCGAACGCTTTGCTGAAATCCAAAAGTATCAAAATAGTTATCTTACTGTCATCTATTGCTTTTCTGGCGTCTTCAATAACGTTTAGTAGCGCGGTTCCAGTATTCCTGCCGGAACGGAAACCTGATTGCTGATCATTTAAAAGTGATTTGTTTTGGAGATACTGTTCAGTTTGCTTCCGGACGACTTTTTCGAGTACTTTAGAGATAGTTGGGAGTATGCTTATTGGGCGGTATTCAATAGTGTTTTTGTTTGATGTTGTTTTGGGAATAGGATGCACGAGTGCAGTCTTCCAAGATGAAGGGTATTGTCCGCTCATTAGTGAGAAATTTATTAGTTCGGTAATGATTGGGTAAATCACATTTAGGCTATTTTTTAGCAGTTTGGCATTGATACCATCGGAACCTGAAGAATTAGATTTGAGACTTTGAACGATCTTGATTACATCCTCATGTTCAACGGACGAAAAGAAAAATTCGTCTTTGTATATTGTTTCCGAGTTTTGGAGAAACGCGAGAGATTGCTTTTTCAAATTACTGTCAAATGAAGGAACGTTATTTATAAAACTATGATTTAGTGATTCTAAGGAGATATACGTGTCAATTTGTGGATGAGATTTGCCTATTCCTAGACATTTCAGACTTTTCCAAATCGTTCTCGAGTCGCGGGTTCTGCCGAAAGTGGTGTGGTAATATTTAATTTTAGCGTTGCGACATTTCTGCGTGACTAAATTTCTGAGCATTTTGTATTGTTTTTTAAGTAGTTCGCATTAGTTTTCCGGAAAATAGCATGCACTGCATCTCTATCTTTCATTAAATTTCGAATTTCATCGGTTAACCATGGTGCAGGTGGACGAGTTACGCGCGATATTTTTAAAGGCGCGTGCCGATCGTAGAGCTGTGTTACTAAGTTAGTGAAAATCGCAACTTTAGCATCCAGTGATTCTTCTTCGTGCACAAGGTACCAAGGAAGTGTCAATCCATCTATATTAAATGCTTGTTTATCGAATTTTGAAAAATCGCGGTATTAGTAGTAGTAGTAGTAGTAGTAGTAGTAGTAGTAGAAGTCGTAGTCGTGGTAGTACTGATGGTGATAGTAGTGTGGTGATAGTAATGGTGGTGGTGGTGGTGGCAGTGGTGATGTCGCCGACGGAGGCGCTGCGCGAGTAGCGATGGTGTCGATGGCGAAAGCAGAAGCCGCAAGACGAGCGGCAGCCGCCGCAGGAAGGCGGCAGCAACTGCGTCGCCTCACGTCGCCCCACAAAAGCAAAAAGACAAACAGCGGCCCGACGCCGTCATCTGTTTGCGCATCTTCTTAGCAACGACGACTCGCCGACTCGCAGCGCACCACTCACCCGCGAGCAGAAGCACAACGGGCCGGCGAACACGTACGCGACCGAGACGAGCACTGCTCGGGGCCTCGTCATTTCAACCTCGATCTTTCAGATCGAACGTCGGAGCCGACATACAGCTACTGTTTCTGATGTGAGGATCAAAGCCGAAATGAAAGTAAAAAAGGAGAATCGAAATAATTTACTTAGTTTATATTATTGGTTTAGTTAACGTCAAAAAAAGAAAAAGAATGAATATTGCGCGTGGGAGGAAGAAAATTCAGATTAATGTTCACAAGCAAATTCTGCATTACCCATATTCACTCGAGTATATTCGCTCAATATTGCACAGAGGAATCAGTTGTCATATATGCGAGTAATAACGATCAATAAAATAGGCAAAATATGTAATATTTATTGATAAAATTTATAACAATATGAGATGAAATATTGCACTATATTACCCTGAAAACTTTCAATGGAGTCTATGTAGAACGGGCGAATACCACATTCTTTATGGGGATTGTGTTTTTGTACACTCCATTTTCTTCATTAATCTACAAAATTTCAATTAATCTCAGTTAATTTGCATTGAAAGTCATAAAATAAAGAAAGGTTCGTGCCGATCCCCGGTGTCCAAGATCGTAAAACAGTAGTGTCGTAATGATCTCGGATCGTAGGGTAGCGGGGCTCGAGTCCCGCCTCGGGCATGGTTGTATTTTTCGTCCTTTCGCCCATACCGTTGTCATAACGTTAACTCCAATAGTGGTCGCTAATGAACAAGATGGGGCCTTAATTGATGCGGCCTTAAATACGAAAATGGTTTGCATTACGCACATATTAGTGAAAGAGGTTAGGTTCCTTCGTTATTTCGTGGTGAGCTACAATTGATATGTTAATTGCTCCTTATACCAGATCTTCCAAAGCATTCTAACATTATATTTCATTCGTCAAGCGAATATGATTTAATGACAGTTTAAGAATAAGTTTTAAGAATAAAATTAGACTGAGTGAAAAAGGCTCATTAATGGCGAGTAATTAATATTAATTTACTAATTTTTTATTAATTTGAAAAAATCAGCCATATTCAGAATATTATTTCAAATCCTAAACTTCATTATAAAATATTTAACGGAGGTTTGAAGTAAAAGTATAATCTCTTATAAATGTTATAGGCATAAAAAATTTGAAATTTTTTTATTTTCTCAAAAATGAATATCCAGTACGTTCTCTATGTCCTTTTACATACGTAGTTATCAAATTTGAAGAAAAAAATGGGACAAAGGTCACTGTTGCTTCCTACACTCTGAATGTCCTTGCGATACTTGAAAAGCATGGTAGGGGAACCCTTGCCGATCAAAATATAAGGCAAATTAGTGGAAGTATGGGTTTACGAGATTCAGAAAACTTACAAATTGATCTAGCAACCGACTCCGAAAATGAGACTGCCTGCAAAGAAAATAATTTATTAGAGAAATATTCCTAAACAAGGGAAAAACGTCCAAATGCGAGGGAAGGGAGGGAGACCGAATAGTAATCAGCAGCCTAAAAACGAAGGCGTCGGAAGCCCTGACGCCAGCCAATGAAGGAGTGGGAGTGTTGGAAATGCAGAGAGCGTAGCGCCGCCTTCAGACCCGGTGACGTCGGTGGACGAGGAAGCTAAAGTACAGCGGTGCGTATTCATTAACCCCTGCAAAAACCATGTTGAGGCGCTGCCGTCGGCGTCTTATGCTGGCGGACAGCTGGAATTAATTTCCCCGACACGGAATTATGGCTTCTTCGCATTTCCGTGTGTACTGCTTCTTCGTAAACGGCAAAGATCGAATGTGTTTGCCACATTACTACAAATCCATAACATGTCTTTTGTGTCATATTTTTGGTCAGTCTGGACTCAGGTAAAATCAGAATCAATGAAAGAAGAAGAGTCTTCATTATCAAATCTGGTTATTACCACAGACATTGATCGCCACGATCTTGGCAAAAAGCAGGTATTAATTTTTTAACAGTATTGCTGAAGTGAAATTTAAACAGCACCCGAAAATAAAGAATCGGATAATTTTCTTTATACCCGAGTACATTAAAATAATCAAAAGTCAAGTCCTAACTATACGTCACATACCATCTTCCATGGAATTATAGCGAATACTCTCATTAATCAGTGGAAAAAGTGTATAATACGAGGAGAACCCAGGTTACTGAAGTTTCTTCTGGAATCCATAACATCTGAAGAATGTCTTAAAAGCTCTATGGCATTTTTTCTTCAATCAAATCCATAACGAAATATAAAGTTCTGAACCCCAGCTTATGTTTCAAACCATACTCGTCACATCATTTCATCTCTCCCATCATCCTCATGTTCTTACGTTTTAGAGCAAAGAGGAGTGCACATTTAATCACGGTTGATCTCTAAGGCAGGCCTCAAAATTTGAACAGTAAAGGCTTTCATATACCTCTAAAAACCGTTAAAGCAAATTAAGAATGATATTTACATCTGTGTAATTTAAATATTTGCAGTTGTCACTATCAATCATTAATACACCACACAAATGACCACCAACTCTCCGTAAAACGTTTCTAAAGAACCTTATGTCACTAAAATCAGACTGCTCCCATATTAACGTCAAATCACAAAAGGTCAATTGCTAAAACGTTCCTGTATACAGAATGCGTGTATCACGGTCGTTCCCATCATTAGCGTTCTCTTGACTATTTTGAGCAACCTAAAGCGAGAGAAAGCCCTGTGGCGATGTAGTTTGGGAAATTATGGAGAACTAACCACACTGCGGGTAGATGGCTTGAGTTACCATTTAGAGACTCTAATGAGGGCCCCGAAATTAACCAAAACTGTTTTGCCTGGAAGAATATAATCAACACGAATATTAGACTATACGAAGAGGAGACAACAATTAATTACAAACAGAAATAAATTAACAAAAGAATCAACAAATTTTATCGAAAAAAAACACGGCTCAATTATACATGCATTGTGAAATAGATTATTGCTAAAAATTAAAAATGTTTATTCTTATGATAGTTATGATTATTATGCATTAACACAACTACTGTATGATTTAACGCATAATAATAATAACAACAATAATAATGATTATTATGCATTAATACAACTACTTATGAATTAAAGAATAGCCATAGAATCTGCATCGATAACTCTATCAATTAACAATTTCATCCAACTCATTGGAGTTATCACTATTTTCATCGGAGTCATTATTACCAAAAATTAATTTGATTATTTATTCGTTACTGTTTATTGATTGACATTTCATTCATACAACGCTCCGTGGGAGCCGAACCACTGCAGCAGGGAGGCGGATGGAAAAACTGCTACGACAGAGGGAAATATCATGGGTATTTCTAAGGCGATGGATGAAGAATTTACATTATGGAGACAAATTATTCAGTACCATAATAAATTAATTTACTATAGCAAAAGCATTTTAGAACGGTCCCTCGATCCATACACACTTTGGACAGGGAGCTACTTTTGATCAACATCAAGAACGAATGACACTATCCTGGTCGCAGACTACTTTCCACCAGAGAGCAGCACAAATCTTTCCCCGCTGCGTCCCATCTCACTCTGTAATAAGTACTGTATTTCAGCCCAGGGCCTGCACTGCAGTGACATGAGTTGATGCCTGCAGTGACATGAGCCACCTTTGCCTGGAGCTCAAGAAACGTGGGTACATTGTATTTCTCCCCTACACCTCACACACAGCTTTTCCTGTCATTTGACAAAATAATTAAATCATTTAAATCATCACAAATTAAATCACACATCATAAATTAAATCATAAATTAAATCAAAAAGCACCTCTCCACTTGACCTCGGATTCCTTTCCCGGCATCCAAGGCATCCTGGCTGAGATTTTATTGGCTTTCGAGTGCGCCCAGGGCGGCACAAGCTCTTGTTACGGCAGCGACTCCGGTGGCGCAAATTGGCGCGCGGAGGCAAGCGGCCGCCTTGATTGCTTCCGATGTTCCAGGAAACACTCAGCGCCTGCCCACACAACGCCCCTCCCCGCCACCGCCGCGCCGAGCTCCCTCCCCCCGCTTCCGTCGTTTTCCGGGCAAGCGGACTGTGATGTAATGCCCTATTCTGCGCACAAGTAGAACCGGCTTGCGTGGCCTAAATTGTGAATAGATATGCGACGTCAATACCGATGTTTTCAAAACATCGATGTTTTAAACATCCATATTTTAAAGCCCATGTTTTTAAACAGTTAAAATACGAAATAATAATTCATGGTACTATTGTTGATGAGCGTTCAAACCATACAAACAATCGCTGTTGTACTATTTTTATCATGCATTATTGTTCTTATTACTGTTAACTTTTATTTTCAGTTAAAAAATTAACGATAAATTAGTAAACACGGCCATTGTAAATTTAATTTTATTGTTCAGGAATTTAATGTGATAGGTTACTAAACCACCTTTAAAACATTGATGTTTAAAAACATCAATAGTTTTTGGTCGATGTATAATTTTCATTGACGGTTTAATTTTGAACTTCAGTGTTTAGTAACATCGATGTCTTTTATCGCTGTCGCATCACTAATTTTGACGCGTTATATGTGCTATTACAAAGCGAAATATTGTGAATTGTTATCATGCGTGGTGAGTTGCAATCGCGATGCATATTTATAGGTCTTAAGCAAGACATAAAACCATTTCAATTGACTTAATCGTTTCGATTAACAGAATAGTTCGGCTTAGGTTTCTCTGCATATAACATTTTCATACATGGTGAATTTTATATTTATAGGCTGTAAACGTGTACTAAAACCATTTCAAATACCGTTTCTGATTAGGTTTCAGTTTTCGAAATAGTTCAATTAAAATTATAATGTTTTTTTTAACAAATTGTTACGTTTCGCGATCATTCGTGTTGAATTGCAGACGTGATGCGTATTCATTAGTCTTAAGTGCAACACAAAACCCTT
>JAHLJT010004520.1:0-2500 GCA_031308135.1 Acheta domesticus
ACACACACAGACACACACAGACACACACAGACACACACAGACACACACAGACACACACAGACACACACACAGACACACACAGACACACACAGACACACACACAGACACACACAGACACACACAGACACACACAGACACACACACAGACACACACAGACACACACAGACACACACACAGACACACACAGACACACACAGACACACACAGACACACACAGACACACACACAGACACACACACAGACACACACAGACACACAGACACACACAGACACACACACAGACACACACAGACACACACAGACACACACACAGACACACACAGACACACACACAGACACACACAGACACACACAGACACACACAGACACACACAGACACACACACAGACACACACACAGACACACACAGACACACACACAGACACACACACAGACACACACAGACACACACACAGACACACACAGACACACACAGACACACACACGACACACACAGACACACACAGACACACACAGACACACACACAGACACACACAGACACACACACAGACACACACAGACACACACAGACACACACACAGACACACACAGACACACACAGACACACACAGACACACACAGACACACACAGACACACACAGACACACACAGACACACACACAGACACAACACAGACACACACACAGACACACACAGACACACACAGACACACACAGACACACACACAGACACACACACAGACACACACACAGACACACACACAGACACACACAGACACACACACAGACACACACACAGACACACACAGACACACACACAGACACACACACAGACACACACAGACACACACACAGACACACACAGACACACACACAGACACACACAGACACACACAGACACACACACAGACACACACACAGACACACACAGACACACACAGACACACACAGACACACACAGACACACACACAGACACACACAGACACACACAGACACACACAGACACACACAGACACACACACAGACACACACAGACACACACACAGACACACACACAGACACACACAGACACACACAGACACACACACAGACCACACACAGACACACACAGACACACACAGACACACACAGACACACACAGACACACACACAGACACACACACAGACACACACAGACACACACAGACACACACAGACACACACACAGACACACACACAGACACACACACAGACACACACACAGACACACACACAGACACACACCAGACCACACACAGACACACACAGACACACACAGACACACACAGACACACACAGACACACACACAGACACACACACAGACACACACAGACACACACAGACACACACACAGACACACACACAGACACACACACAGACACACACAGACACACACACAGACACACACAGACACACACAGACACACAGACACACACACAGACACACACAGACCACACACAGACACACACAGACACACACAGACACACACAGACACACACACAGACACACACAGACACACACAGACACACACAGACACACACAGACACACACACAGACACACACACAGACACACACAGACACACACACAGACACACACACAGACACACACAAGACACACACACAGACACACACAGACACACACACAGACACACACAGACACACACACAGACACACACAGACACACACAGACACACACAGACACACACACAGACACACACACAGACACACACAGACACACACAGACACACAGACACACACAGACACACACAGACACACACAGACACACACAGACACACACAGACACACACACAGACACACACACAGACACACACAGACACACACAGACACACACAGACACACACAGACACACACAGACACACACAGACACACACAGACACACACACAGACACACACACAGACACACACAGACACACACAGACACACACCAGACACACACACAGACACACACACACACACACAGACACACACACAGACACACACCAGACACACACACAGGACACACACAGACACCACACACAGACACACACACAGACACACCACAGACACACACACGGACACACACAGACACACACACAGACACACACACAGACCACACACAGACACACACACACAGACCACACACAGACACACACACAGACACACACACAGACACACACACAGACACACACAGACACACACACAGACAACACACACAGACACTCACACAAGACACACACAGACACACACACAGACCACACACAGACACACACACAGACACACACACAGACACACACAGAACAACACACAGACACAACACACAGACACACACAGACACACACACACAGACACACACAGACACACACACAGACACACACACAGACACACACAGACACACACAGACACACACACAGACACACACAGACACACACACAGACACACACACAGACACACACAGACACACACACAGACACACACAGAC
>JAHLJT010004520.1:7500-15224 GCA_031308135.1 Acheta domesticus
TTCCTAAGTTAGCTCTTTAAACATCCGAATTATTCCCCACACACTCTCTCACTACACTTCACCTCACTTCACTTCACTTCACTTCACTTCCCTTCACTTCACATTCACCATATCTTTCTTCGGTTGTGCCATACAACTCATTGATGTATCTTACCTCTCCACTGCACGGCACTACACTGCACTACATTTAATCTATAATACACCACACTATCAACATTACAATTTACTTGAATTACGGATCAATGAAATTATCGCTCAGCTGCGCTATGCGGTCTAATACGTCCTCTACATGTACTGATTAAGTCTTCTTCTGAAAACACCAACAGAGCCAGGAAAAGGCTCTACGACTGCTGCAGGGATTTCATTCCAATTTTTAATCGTACGATTTACATATGAATATTTCCCTACGTCGGATCTTTGCCCTCTACTTTTTATTTTGCAAGTGTGGTCGTTTCTCCCAACTCTCGAAGGGGAGCCTAGTCTTTTGGTTATTTCTGCCCACGCAGGTGACTTACTGTACGCCTTGAAGAGGCAGCACAACCTGGCTTTTTTTCTTCGCACACTGAGGGACTCTATAGGTTCTGGTGGATTTGAACTAGCGGAATATCCTTTATTAATAAATTTGATTGCCTTCTTTTGAATTTTTTCTAACTCTTCAATCTGACCTAATCTGTAGGGATCCCATCCAGCTGATGCGTATTCAAGTATCGGCCTAACTAAAGATGTGTATCCCATTTTTCGACTCTCCATGTTCGCATTTTTAAGCGTTCTCATTATAAAGTGTAGTGACTTCCACGCTTTTCGGGCAATAGAAGTAACGTGTTCCCCCCATCCCAGGTCCTGGCGTAATATAACACCCAGATACTTACAACACGATACTTGTGGAATGGCTAC
This sequence comes from Acheta domesticus, assembly GCA_031308135.1. NCBI lineage: Eukaryota > Metazoa > Arthropoda > Insecta > Orthoptera > Gryllidae > Acheta > Acheta domesticus. The sequence goes on from JAHLJT010004520.1 coordinate 8,395, forward strand.
GCCACCCATGTTGTAATTTAGAGAAACCTTCTTTGCTGATTTAGAAAAGCTTAGCGATTTACTTTTTACGGCATTTATCTTCATTTTATTTATGATAGCCCAGGAATAAATGCTATTTAGATCGTTTTGAAGAATGAAAATATCTTCACCCGAATCTATTCGCCTATAAATTATGCAATCGTCCGCAAATAAGCGCATTACTGACTTAATACACGATGGCAGATCGTTAATGAATGCCAAAAACAACAGCGGACCTAAAACACTTCCCTGGGGGACTCCGGACGTAATTAAGGTTTCCTCTGAGAGTTCATGTCCAACTCGGACTTGTTGAACACGATTTATCAGAAATTCCCGTATCCATGCTACTACGCGATGGTCAACTCCTGTAGAAGCAATTTTCTTAAGTAATATTTCATGCGAAACAAGATCAAATGCTTTTGAAAAATCTATAACAATTGCGTCTGTTCTCTTTCCCGAATCTAATGTTTCAGCAATATCTTGACATGTTGTAATAATTTGGCTTTCACAAGAGAAAGATTTTCGAAATCCATGTTGCCCTTCGTACAACCACCCTATTTTGTCCCATTCCCGGCACAAGAACTCAGCTACCAGATGTTCCATTTGTTTACAAATCACTGACGTTAGGCTCACTGGCCTATAATTAGAAATGCACGAACGACTTCCGGTTTTAAATACTGGAACCACTATGGCCCTTTTCCAATCGTGAGGCACGCTACAATTATTTATGCTTATTTCAAATAATCGCGTCAAGTAGGTAACCATTGGTTCCCCTCCAATTTTTAATAGTTCTCCGGCGATACCATCAAACCCTACGGATTTATTGCTTCCTATATTACGGATTCTTCGTCTAATGAGTCGTGATTGTACTTGAAATTTTTCTCCTTCCGTTGTTCCGAACGTGTTGGGAGTACCCGATCCTAACCCGAATACCGATTTGAAATATGCATTAAAATATTCAGCTTTACCCTTATCTGTTAGTACAAATTTTCCGTTTCCGTCTTTAATAGGCGGAATAGATTCTTTGTTTCCCCTTTTTTGTTTTATGTATCTATAAAAATTTCTCCAGCTTGATTGCTCGTTTAATAGAATTTTACGGAGAAAATTTTCTTGCGCTATACGTTTTTGCTGTATTAGTTTGTTACGTAGATCTTTAAAGAGAGTCGCATAGAGAAGACCTTTTTTGCGATTAGCATACGCTTTCCTGACCTTTCTTTTTAGTTTCCTGATATTAGCAGTGTAATACGCTGGATCACTATTATCTTTAACTAACTTAGTTGGTACAAACAATTCTCTGCCTACAAAAATTATTCGTTTAAATGAGTTCCAGATTTCTTCCACGTTTCTACCATGCGATTCCCAGACGCCGTAGTTTTCTATTAAGTATTCCTGAAAACCTTTTGTGTCAGCACGACTGTACTGAAATAACAGTTTGCTTGTGTTTTTCGTGCACCTGGTTCCCTGCCACGTCACCTGCAGTAGCACACCCTCGTGGTCACTTATACCTGGTATTGTTTCATGGGCTATCAACATCTGTTCAGGGCGTACTAAAAATACGTCAAGCACTGCGCCAGCCCTTGTGGGAACATCGACTACCTGAGCTAAACCATTGTCCCAAACGAGTTCGTTAACGAGGGACTGACAATAGCTTCTTGCATCTACGACACCTTGCCACGATATACCTGGTAAATTTAGATCTCCACCAATTATGAGATTTCCTGAAAGTAGCCCAGGACTTCTAGTTATTTCTACTAATTTATGTACTACCGACAAGTTCTCGTTAGGAGCACGATATACCGCAGCTATATTTAAAAACGTATTGTTCCCCGTTCCGCGTAACTGAACACCTAAAATCTCAAATACATCGTCGGAGAATATTTCAAAACTGTTTATGTTTTTTCTTACGCAAATGAAAATGCCCCCTCCTATTTTGTCTTTACGATCCCTTCTGTACGTAATGAAACTCGGACTAAATATTTCTGCGTTGTTTATTTCCTCCGTGAGCCAAGATTCTGTGCCTATTATTACATCAGGCCTATGTGTGTCAATTAACGTTTCGAATTCAACTATTTTCGAGCGGATACTTCTACAATTCACCTGCAGCAGTCGCAGAATACCCTCACCTGAACCGTTGACGTTCCTCACCGCCGTCTCGTCCCGCGCCGCCGTCTCATCCCGCGCCGTCGTCTCGTCCCGCGCCGTCGTCTCGTCCCGCGCCGCCGTCTCGTCCCACGCCGCCTCGTCCCGAGCCGCCGTGTCGTCCCGCGCCGCCGTCATGTCCCGCGCCGCCGTCTCGTACAGCGCCGCCGTCTCGTACCGCGCCGCCGTCTCGTACCGCGCCGCCGTCTCGTACCGCGCCGCCGTCTCGTCCCTCGCCGCCGTCTCCTCTCGTACCGCCGTCTCTTCCCACGCCACCGTCTCGTCCCGCGCCGCCATTTTGGTCCACGCCACCGTGTCCTCCCGCACCATGCTTCTCACCGCTTTCCTATCTCAAACACTATTCGACGTGAAGTTGCAGACACGTGAATAGAGCCGTCCTAAACTGTCTGCTCCTCTTCGATTTAAATGGAGCCCGTCGCGACCAAAGTCGGAATCTTGCACCCAGCAGTTCGGATCCACGAAATTTGCCTTTTGTGCTTCGGCAACCCAGCTCATTAGGTCATTCAGATGTCCGATGCGCCGCCAGGACATGTCTCTGCGTCTTAAAACACCACTTACTACGATAGCAGCGCGTGGAAACTTCTTCTTGGTTGCACATACGAGATCGTAGATTTCCCCCATAATATACTCATTCGATTTTACCTTTAAATCATTTGTCCCGACGTGGAGAACTATTTTATTGGGAGCTCCAAGTTCATGGTTTTCTATAAAACGCTTTAACTGGCCCGTACGGATGCCCGGCAAGCATTCCACGCGAAACTTACTAGCATGTTTTGCCACGTGGCGCACTATAGAGTCTCCTAATACCAGGCAGGAGCCTCTATCATTGTCATATCCAGGTTCAGCCACTATAGTCTCTCCTAATAACAGGCAGGAGTCTCTATCGTTCGCGTCTGCATGTTCAGCCACAACTGGAGTCGCAGATTTGGCTCTCAACTCCGCCAGTTGCTCATTAAGGGCTTTATTAGCCACCTTCAAGTCCGCGATTTCACTCTTGGCGGATCTCAGCTCTTCTTCTAGGCGTCGCACACGATGTTCCTTGCATTTGGAACAAATCCACAGAGACACACACAGACACACACAGACACACACAGGCACACACACAGAAACACACACAGGCACACACCGACACACACACAGACACACACACAGACACTCACAGACACACACAGACACACACAGACACACACAAACACACACACAGACACACACAGACACACACAGACAAACACAGACACACACACAGACACACACAGGCAAACACAGACACAAACAGACACACCCAGACACACCCAAACACACACATACAAACACAGACACACAGACACACACAGACACACACAGACTCACACACAGACACACACACAGACACACACAGACACACACAGACAAACACAGCAGACACACACACTGACACACACAGACACACACACAGACACACACTCAGACACACACAGACACACACAGACACACACACAGACACACACACAGTCACACACACAGACTCACAGAGACTCACACAGACACACACACAGACACACACACAGACACACACACAAACACACACACAGACACACACAGACACACACACAGACACACACAGACACACACAGACACACACAGACCCACACAGACACACACAGACACAAACACAGACACACACACAGACACACACAAAGACACACACACAGACACACACACAGACACACACACAGACACACACTGACACACACTCAGACACACACAGACACACACACAGACACATAGACACACACAGACACACACAGACACACACACAGGCACACACACAGACACACACAGACACAAACAGACACGCACACAGACACCCACCAAGAAACACACAGACACACAGACACACATAGACACACACAGACACACACACAGACACACACACATACACACACAGACACACACAGACACACAGAGACACACACAGACACACAGAGACACACACACAGACACACACACAGACACACACACAGACATACACACAGACACACACAGACACACACAGACAAACACAGACACACACAGGCACACACACAGACACACACACAGACACACACACAGACACACACAGACACACACACAGACACACAGACACACACAGACACACACAGACACACACACAGACACACACAGACACACACACAGACACACACACAGACACACACAGACACACACACAGACACACACAAAGACACACACAGACACACACACGGACACACACACAGACACACACGACACACACACAGACACACACGACACACACACAGACACACACACAGACACACACACAGACACACACACAGACACACACAGACACACACAGAGACACACACAGACACACACACAGGCACACACAGAGACACACACACAGACACACACGGACACACACAGACACACACAGACACACACACAAACACTCACAGACACACACTCCGACACACACACAGACACACACACAGACACACACACAGACACACACACAGACACACACACAGACACACACACAGACACACACAGACACACACAGACACACACACAGACACACACACAGACACACACAGACACACACAGACACACACAGACACACACACAGACACACACACAGACACACACGACACACACACAGACACACACAGACACACCGAGACACACACTCAGACGCGCACACAGAAACACACAGACACATAGAGACACACACAGACACACACAGACACACACAGGCACACACACAGAAACACACACAGGCACACACCGACACACACACAGACACACACACAGACACACACAGACACACACAGACACACACAGACACACACAAACACACACACAGACACACACAGACACACACAGACAAACACAGACACACACACAGACACACACAGGCAAACACAGACACAAACAGACACACCCAGACACACCCAAACACACACATACAAACACAGACACACAGACACACACAGACACACACAGACTCACACACAGACACACACACAGACACACACAGACACACACAGACAAACACGCAGACACACACACTGACACACAGAGACACACACACAGACACACACTCAGACACACACAGACACACACAGACACACACACAGACACACACAAACACACACACACAAACACACACAGACACACACAGACACACACAGACACACACAGACACACACGCAGACACACATAGACACACACAGACACACACAGACACACACAGACAGACACAGACACACACACAGACACACACAAACACACACACAGACACACAGACACACACAGACACACACGACACACACACAGACACACACGACACACACACAGACACACACAGACACACAGACACACACACTCAGACACCCACACAGAAACACACAGACCCATAGAGACACACACAGACACACACAGACACACACAGGCACACACACAGAAAAACACACAGGCACATACAGACACACACACAGACACACACACAGACACACACAGACACACACAGACACAAACAGACACACACAAACACACACACAGACACACACAGACACACACAGACAAACACAGACACACACAGACAAACACAGACACACAGACACACACAGACACACACAGACTCACACACAGACAAACACACAGACACACACACAGACACACACACAGAAACACACAGACACATAGAGAACACACACAGACACACACAGGCACACACACAGAAAAACACACAGGCACACACAGACACACACACAGACACACACACAGACACACACAGACACACACAGACACAAACAGACACACACAAACACACACACAGACACACACAGACACACACAGACAAACACAGACACACACAGACAAACACAGACACACAGACACACACAGACACACAGAGACTCACACAGACACACACACAGACACACACACACACAAACACACACTGACACACACTCAGACACACACAGACACACACACAGACACACACAGACACACACAGACACACACAGACCCACACAGACACACACAGACACAAACACAGACACACACACAGACACACACAAGACACACACACAGACACACACACAGACACACACACAGACACCACACTGACACACACTCAGACACACACAGACACACACACAGACACACACAGACACACACAGACACACACAGACACACACACAGGCACACACACAGACACACACAGACACAAACAGACACGCACACAGACACCCACCAAGACACTCACACAGACACACAGACAGACACACACAGACACACACACAGACACACACAGACCCACACGACACACACACAGACACACACGACACACACACAGACACACACTCAGACACCCACACAGAAACACACAGACACACACACACACACACAGACACACACAGACACACACACACACACCACAGACACACACACACACACAACACAGACACAGACACACACAACACACACAGACACACACACAGACACACACACACACACACACACACACACAGACACACACCAGACACACACAAGACACAATACACACACAGACACACACAGACACACACACACACACACAACCGACACACACACAGACACACCACACACACACACACACACACAGGTACACA
>JAHLJT010004521.1:0-15253 GCA_031308135.1 Acheta domesticus
GCTGTATCCTTGGTTTTATTTTATTTTGTAAATCAAAGACCACTATCCGCTTTAACAGAAACGTAAGAAAGAAAAACTTTTGAATTTTAGAAATATAAAAAAAAGATACTCATTGAAAATAAAAGACGTTGCAAATCAATTAAATAAATGAAACAAAATAATTTAAATTGGATATGGGCGAGGAAATAAAATATAATAAGACTGACAGAAAGGAAGATGTAACATTATTCCCATCGTTTTTTGCTGGGAAGGTTTTATGTTGTTGAAAGGCCGGTATACACTTAGTATTTCGTGTAGATTCCATACAGTTTCTACATAGAAACGTTTAAAATCTCAACTGACGTAGAGTCCGCATACACCATGGAGGAATATACACAGGAGGGGAAACTCTCGCTGTTTGAGAGTATGGACTAGAGGATTCGCTAGCATCGTTTCCATGTGGCGACATCTATTTAAGGTACATGCGTAATTTCAAACCCTGCTTCGGTAATTTGCTCGTCAGGTAGCGGTGCGAGCTTATGAACCTTCTACCATTCATTTCATCCACTAATTTATTTTTTTGCTGAAGAGACGGCGATGCTCATAGCAACGTGTATGTTTGTGAATTTTCGTTTGAGAGCTATTTTTGGTGGTGTATGTCAAGTGTTGCAGATGACAATGACTAAATGTTGGGCCCAAGGATGTGCCAGTGTTCGGCAGGATAAGGAATAGTTTCTTCAGGTTTTCCTCGAAATGGGAAGGTGAGTGAAATATTTTGAGTTATGTTGAGTTACTGTAATTGAACGGTATTTCCGTCTAGTGTTGTGCTATTTCATGTATCGTTCCGAACATTTCAGATACCTTAAGAGTTTGATGTCATTATTTTATAGGCCTAAATTTTAATAGTGTACCACCTTGATGCTTGAGAATTTCGGGTGTGGTGTTCCTGCATTACATATTTCAAATATATGCTTTCATTACAGGTCACTCAGAGGCACCAAGTCTGTAACCCGAAGCATAGAATCCGATCAGCGGGAGAAGTAAGAGAAGAAGAGATCTGAATCACATGAAAATATCCTTGAGTAATTCACTTGAATACCACGGATTGATAATTAATAGGCAAAGCAACGTAGTATTCCAACCTCAATAAATAAGTTTTTATTTATACAAATTTTTTCACTAGCTTTGCACAACAAATGGACACTCCTTTGCAGTCCTTTGTGTTGAATTTAAGCTTTTAAATCTTACCAGTTTATTACCCTCCAATTACATGGTTTGAATAAAATGTGATGAATTGCAAGAAAGAAAATGTGTTTTAAACTAATAATATTCATATTAGGATATGTAGCTTCTTCAAACTATACTGCAGATCTGGAAGAGGTTAAAAGATCATGAGGTCTGAATGACATGTTTCTGGATGTATAACTATCTATATAAGAATATCTTCTCCTATCTACAATCTAGTGGAAAGAATTTCTCTAGGTTTGTAATAATTTTAATGGTGTTGTCAAAATAATTGACTGTTTATGTAATTCAATAACTTCACATTTAAAAATCACCATTTAATCAGGATTAATAAAATGTATAAATATGTTACTTTTGCTGCTACAGAATTTATACGAATTTCTAATGTAATTGTTTTAAGGTTCTTACGTGAATGTTAGGTTTAATTAAACTATTTTTAATTATTGAACATGAATTATCACAAAAATACAGGTAATACACGCAAATATGCAGGTAGATTGTATTTTCTTGCAAGAAAAGTGTCATGAATGCAGTGTTTGATTCTTAGCTCAATTGATAGAGATGTCTGCATAACAAAAGTCATGAACTCGGTACCAAATATTCCTCTTTGTGACAATTTATTTCTAGTATGATTTTGTGGTGTATTAAGTGTCGTAGTCATGACATAAATTGATACTAAATCAAACTACATCTGATCCAAGATGTAAATAAGTTTATGTTGATATGAAACATTTCTGCCATTTTACCACATAAAATTGATTTGTTTTGTGTTATAATATGAAAAGATGGTGGAGATACAATTATAATTTTATTAACACAGATACTAGATTTGTAGGTGAAAATCTATTTAATAGTAATTTGATGGTGTCTAAAATACCAGATTCTTCTTCTGTATTTGTATTGTACTTATGTGATCATGTAAGATTGTTTTCAGAATAATTTTATGAATACTATACAGAAAAAGTTTGTTTTATTAGTTGCCAATTTATTCTTCCTTGCTCAAATTTTGTTTTTTTATACAGCGCGCTAATATCGAAGTACGTGCTGTTATTGAGGTTATTATTTACATTGTATGCCCAAAAAGTAGATCGAGTACCGTGCACCTGAGCTAGCTGGTTCAGCGATCAAGAAGTATCCATTCTGGCCACAGAGTGCAGTGTTGTCGATTTAACTCCTGTACCTTATTGTAGATGGTGCCACACGAGTTTCCACTCCTGTTCTATATTCTATCCTCCATGCATACACGGCGTAGTCCAGACCTCAAACGGTTTTCTTTCCTGCATGAGTCTCCAGAATGCCGCCGCTAGGGGGCTCTACCGGAAACAACTGAATTGCGCCGTCCGGTACTTTCACTGGCGGTATTTCTGTGCGTGTGTACCCATGTCCGCCCACATGGTGTGTACTGGCTGTGAGATTATTAATTTACGATTACGTTAATTAACGATAAAAAAAATAATAAGAAAATAGGAAGGCCGTAATCGTTGCTGCACAATCATGGTTGTGGCACGACTATTTTTAATGGAAACACGGAGAGAACGCTCGCATGGATAAGGCTTGGCTTCAGAGGCGAGAGGAAGGCAAAGGCATTTTGCCATGGTCCCGAGGAGTTTCGCGTGGAAGACCAACCATTTTAAAAATTTTTCTTCGGATGTACACACATTCCACTTCGCTCCCTTTCACACCTTTACGCACCTAACCACAAAATCGAAATGGAAGAGTCCGTCGCGTTGGTACACAAAATCCATTAGTAAACGATTCTGGCGCCGCTAGAGGCGCTGGAGTCAACTACATGCTTTTCCTACACGAAAAAACGAACATCTTCATAATTTTCTCATGTAGTCTGGACTACATGAGATCTCACGAACAAACTCTACCCGTGTATACCGGACTAAAATAAACTATTTTCGTGTAAAGTGTCCCAATTTGGTTTCGTTGCTTAAGAAAACGAGATCAATTCTCTATGCCAAAAAAATGTAATTGAAACTGTTACAAGATGATTCTTGATGATATCCGAGATTCAGAACACAATTTTATCGTGTGGATTAATATATCACGTTCTTGTACTTGTCCCATATTCAGACAAAAAACCACTTCACGCCGCAAATATTTGAGCTGGCAACTCCGCAGAACTAAAGGAAAAGTTTGTGTGTTTGCACAGGCCAGTTCTTCGTTTCTGAAATTGAGCCTACACAGTTAACGTTGTTTTATGTTGTAGGCTAAAACGATTCGTGAAACTCATTGTTTTAACACTAATACAAAATTTTGGAAGCCTTTAGAAAAAGTTTTTGTTCGCATAAACTTTCTCTGATAAGTGGTAAAATATTGATATTTCTTTGCTGAATCGTCTACCCTGTGTAGAAGCAAGTCCAAACGCAGGGGCTTCATTATGTCACAAAAAAATTCACATTGCGTTACCATGTTGCAGACTCAGTCAAGCATCATAATCCTCTAGGAGGGAGAGTTAAAATGAAGGGAATACATGGCGAGATAGCGAGGCAGTTGAACCCGAGCAATGGAGAAACGGTTTTCTGATTTGCGGTGGACCCTTATTGCACGCTGATTTGAAACCCGACGTTGAATTCTGGAATTAAAAATCTGGTTAATCTAGCTCGTGAATTTCTAAGAGTTTTCAAATACTATATATCAGGTCTGTCCAAATTAGAGGGCTTATGGGCCACATATCAATTCTAGCTAAGCCGCGGTCCGCACCGCAGTTTAAGATGTCTTTTACCCTAACTACTGAGATTATACTGAACCATTATATATTAGATACACTTTTATTCAAAATACTTGATTATTAATGTACATACATCGAGAAAATTACATATCATTAAACAAAAATAAAATGTATTTGGTTGGTATAATAAAGTTTTTCAAAGCAGTATTGGGCCGCACAAAAAGATCCGGCGGGATGCATGCGGCCCGCGGGCCGCCAGTTGGAAAGCCCTGCTATATACAGACAGATAATTATTTCCGCCGGTTCTTTTAACAGTACGGCGCAAGTCGACATGAGAATACTTCACTCTCAAAATTTGAATCTTAATTGGAAATGTACTTGTTCCGTATGATGCAGCGCGCATTAATGGCGAATACCACAGCCTGCTTTGCCAGTTGCAATGAAGGAAACCGCTTGTCACTCCCAGCGCAGGCATTCGCGTCGAATGGATTCGCGTCGCTGCTCACTTCGCTACCCTTTCACCGCGCGACGCGACGGCGACGCGACGGCCGAATAGAAATCGGGCGCGGGGCGCCGTCGGGAAAACGAACCCACAGGCGAGTGCTGGCCAGATTTGTTCGGGGATCTTGCGAAGAGATAGACACCAACGCCGGTAGTGGGCTTAAGGAAACGCCGAACGTCAAAGTGTGTGAAATTAAGGCCTACTTGATAAGTTTAGCATAGCTCGGGTGTCGGCGCCGTCTCGGCATCGGATTCATAAAACCGACAGCTCTTGTCAGTGGTGTGCATGAATTTCCCGATAACGTGTAGGCAAATGCAGGAGCAGCACCGTATTCTACAAGCCTGGAACCACGCGTCAGGCTACCTTCCCATAATAATAATAATAATAATAATAATAATAATAATAATAATAATAATAATAATAATAATAATAATCACAACAACAATAATAAGGCAATGTATGTCATATTCTAATCGAGACGAGAATACTACTATGCAGCAGTGCCTTGACACACTCAAACAGAAATTGGTCTGTTGTAACAGCTCGCCTGCCCAGGTACAGAAGAGTAGAAATCGCAGAAAAGATAATTTCCTGTTCACTACAAAGGAAAAAATTTGTACCAGACCATGGAAAATAAAGAATCTACAGACTTAGAAACTGTCTACCTCTACTCGACAAGAAATTGAAAAATTTTGGAGCAATCAACTTCCACAGACTTCAACACTGAAGCTTCCTGGATTAAAACAGAACAAATCCGTTCCAGTAAAATTCACTTATGCAGTTACATGAAATCTCCACCCACGACATTAGAAGTGTGATTAAAAGTACATTCAATTGGAGAGCTCCTGGACCTGAATGGTATCCAGAATTTCTGGTACAAAAGATTCCCCTGTGTCCACATGCGGCTAGCTGAACTAATCAACTCTGTTATAAAAGAAACCGAGTAAAATGCCAACATTTCTTACACAAGGTATTACCTATTTGATGCCTAAAGATGCACATAATCTTCAGGATCCATCTAAATACCGCCCAATCACGTGTCTTCCAACCACGGTATAAGATCATCACATCATGCCTTTCGCAAATGAATTACTACCCATTGTGAACAAAACATCATTTTAGCGGAAGAGCAATAGGGATGCAGAAAGTTCTAAAGGTTGCAAAGAACAACTAATAATAGACTGAGTTGTATGTAACCTGGGGTCTATGAAGAATAGAAATCTGTATATGGCGTATGTGGATTTTAAAAAAGCCTTCGATTCTGTTCCCCATGATTGGCTATTAGCGGTGCTTCGGCTTTACAAAGTCAACTCGTCTGTGATCACGTTCCTGCAACATGTGATAACTACCTGGAGAACGAAGATACACTTGAAAACACCTACTCAAGCCACTGAGACCGATATCATCCCTATAAAACGTGGTATTTTTCAAGGTGATTCACTAAGCCCACTATGGTTTATTTTATGCATGAACCCCTTGTCCAATATGCTAAACGACACAGAATACGGCTTTACGATCAAATCAGGAATGAAAGTATTACATCGCAATAACCATCTAGCTTATATGGACGATGTAAAGCTGTATGCGTCAACTAAGACACAACTCACTTATCTCCTGAAAACTGTGGAAAGATTTTCGAACGATATAAGGATGCCCTTTGGACTGGACAAATGCCAAGCAGTGAGTTTGGTTAAAGGAAAACTGCAAAATACTGCATACGACCTTGAGACCTGTGGTAGAATATGCGGTTTAGAAGCTGAAGAAACATCCCGATATCTGGGAGTTGAACAAGCTAGGCGCATTGATCACACCAGAATAAAGAATGAACTAACCACCGACTTTGTCCGGAGAGTAAGAAGAATTTTAAAAAACTGGACTTAATGGAGGGAACACTTCAAAAGCTGTTAACACTTATGCTGTGCCCATCTTGGGATACTCTGCGGGAATAGTGTCATGGAGTATCACAGACATAGAGAATATTCAACGAACGTTAAGGGTGCTACTGTCAAAAACCCTTAAGCATCACCCTCGAGCCTCTGTTGAACGTGTGACCATCCCACGACGCCTTGGCGGTAGAGGCTTCACTGACATTAACACCATGATCTGCAAGCAAGTTGAGAGCCTCAGAAAGTTCTTCCACGAGAAATCTACCGCATCCAAGCTACACGCAGCAGTTTGTGCAGTAGACGAATGGACACCATTAAAATTATGCCAGTCAGACGTAAACCTTACGGCACTCAGTATCCAGCAAAAACTTGATGCGTGGATGGCAAAGCCTATTCACGGAAGACATCCAAACGAGATCGGCCAAGCACATGTCGATACACGTCGTCGAACTACTGGTTGATCTCAGGGCAGATCTTCCCTGAAACTGAAGGATTTATGGTTTCCATTCAAGATCAAGTAATTCCAACACGAAATTACAGAAAATATATACTGAAAGACCCAAGTGTGAACGATGACCGCTGTCGATTCGGTTGTGTACAAATTGAATCAATACAGCACATTACATCAGGCTGCTCATATATAGCTGGATCAGAATACAGGAATAGGCATGATGCAGTAGCAAAAGTAATCCACCAAGAATTGGCCCAGAAGTACCAATTATCATCCGAACACGAGTTCCGCACTATGTGTATAACCCGGAGAATGTGTTGGAAAATCAGTCTTATCGACTGTACTGGGACAAAACGATTCTCACAGACAGAACTGTCATTTGCAATCGACCTGACATTGTTCTGTTCAATAAAGAAAGCAGGCAAGTCGACATTATCGATGTCTCAATTCCAAACACATCCAATCTTCAGTTGAAATACACAGAAAAGAAGACTAAGTATGTGGATCTCTCAGAATCTATCATCCAACAATGGAATGTTTGCAAAGTGAGAATCATTCCAATTATAGTATCAAGTACTGGAGCCATCCCGAAGACCAAGCATCAAGGAATTAGATCTTCCTGAAAACCTATGGAAGCTTATGCAGAAGGTTACTATCATCTCAACGGCCAGAATCGTCAGAAAATTTGTAGGAAATCAACGTGAATAATTAGATTCAAAATTATAACCATAATTTGTATTGTGATTATGTCAATCTGTACAATTTATGTAGGTCACCGTAAAGATACGAGATAATAAAGTAATAATAATAATAATAATAATAATAATAATAATAATAATAATAATAATATAATAATAATAATTTGCATCATCTCCGGAGTGTCGGGAGGGAGCCGTATCGTCATAACCGTCATAGCGGCTGAGTTAACTATTGTCGTTGCGGTCTCTATCCAGGTTTCGGGGTTTCTTTCATACTGGATTTCGTTTCACACACGCGCACATACATACACTTACATTAACATGCACTACACTAGCGCACATGCCGGGAGTTTACAGCTTGACCCAGCTGGGGAGGTGCCCTGCTGGCTGACAGGCCTGGACGGGGACCCCACTCCCTCCGCGAATTGACGTGTAGTTGGCGCCGCATCTCACATTCTCCCGGCAGGGGAACCCCGCCATCTTCCGGGATTATTCACTACGCTTACGAGACAATTGGCGTGCCCGGAAACAATCGTAATCTGCATCGTCAAAATCGGCATTCGCCGACGGGGGAGGCTTTGCCAACCACCCAAATACGCAGAACTAACGCTAGGAAAAATCTGAGATACACGCTGTAGAAAATAGGACTTAAATTTTCGTTATATGATGAAAAACTCGCATCCTCGCAAGGCGTTACCCTTCATGTCCGCTCTGGACTGACTCTCGCCTATTCGCTATGTTGTCGGAGTATTTGGAGATCATGAGGAATGGACCACCTGGTGTTGCGGAAGCCCAGATTTCAGATTGGGGCAGAATGAGGAATGGGATAGGGAAAGAAAAGAGAGCACGAGGTACTGTTTTCATAAATTTATGGATGCGTTAATTTTGATATAGATGAGCGTTGTCAAGGTCGATGCCACGAGCGGGAGTCCGTGGCACGAGTACCCCGACGAAATCGCCCTTCCACGCAGTTCATTACCCCGCCCCCAGAGTCAACGCCATCCCTACTGTAAAACGTCGGGGTTACTAATAGTTTGCTTTCCTGACGCTAGTTGCGCAGAGAAGCTCGTGGCATGCTATGGTTTCATGACGCGTACCACTGCCACCAGTAGAAGATCTTGACACCACTGGTATAGATCATTCAAACGATTTCAATAAGACATGGGTTATCATGCTCAAACCAAGCATATTACCCTAGTGTACACTGTCCAATTTCACTGCCGCGCCTTGAAGCTTATTCAGACTCTCCGATTGCGATCTTACATATATGAGATTGTAACTGTATTACTCGTAATATGTAGAATGAAAATAAAACGAATTCCAAGGCGTCTCAAACTTATTTGCCTTTCAGAATCATAGATCGTACTTCAAATTGGGCCACATTCCCTGGGCTAGAGGATAGAAACTACTTGTTGATTGAATAAATTTATTCATTCTTGGTTTGACACATAAGGACTTAACGCCGGTTTTTAATGCCACAGTCTACTGTGGTCTCGACTCTCGATCTTGCAAAGCGATTTCATTAGGAAAGCGCTTTGTCGGGCTGAGCGGTGACCGGAGTTCGCACGTCGGCGCTGCCCCGTTTCACGTCCGCTCGCGCATGCGCGTCACGCAAACTAGGAGTCGCCGGCTACGTGTTGCTGACGGCCATCAAATGGGCGGATGTGTCCGCGCTCCAGCGATCGTTTACTGCCGGCCGCGTCTTAAATGTTAACCAGCCCTCGCCGGCCGTCGCGTTGGGTTCGTAAAGCGGAAGCCACCCGTTTTATGGTGCTTTCATGTTCTGTCGAGTTACGATTAAAAGCAAACTCTACTGTGGTGTACAGGAAATTAAAAAGGTGTTTGAGTGTTCGATACCTTATTAAATTTCATGCATGGGACGTGTTGTGAATTCAGTTTTTATTTTCTGTAAGTTATTTTCGACTGCGAGAGCTCTCTCAATAATTTTTAAGTATGATTTCTAAACAGCAGAAATAAATCAGGCGTAAATAAATATTGAGTCTGAAAGTCGAAATGAGATTGCTGTCTTTCTTATGCTCGTATATTGTCATTGTTGGCATTTCTACATTCTGATTGCAGAGTTATTGATCAAAATTAATTCGACATTTAAAGCTATCTACATGTTAGAAAAAATAACGAAATATTTCTCCATATTTTTGTGTAATTTCTTTTCCGAAGTGAACCAACTTTAAATATCAGTTTTACATATACAAGTATAAATGAGACGCACTCAATGAAGTTTTCACCAATCCTTTTTAGCGAATTCGAAATTCGTTCAAAATTAGCGCTGGACATCCTTGACAATGTCGACCACGCAGTACAATCAGGTAAGGCACTTTCGCCTAAGCCAGTGTTGTCAAGGTCGACGCCACGCGCGGGAATCCGTGGCACGAGTGCCACGACGAAATCGCCCTACCACGCAGTTCATCACCCCACCACCAGAGACATCGCCATCCCTATTGTAAAACGCCGGGGTTCCTACTACTCGTAATAGTTCCCTTTTCTGACGCTAGTTGCACAGAGACGTTTGTGGCATGTTACGGTGCCACGACGCGTGCCACTGCCACCAGTAAAAGACCTTGACACCACTGATCTACGCCCTGGAACAAAGAAAGTCCAACGTCTCCAAAATAACATAGGAGTCGTTGATTCATATTTGTGGGGTCATTGTTCCAAAGGTTCCCCGAACAATGTGCGATGAGTGGCTGACCCGTGTCCAGACGCGGCGTTCGCGTCGACAGGAAGCCCTTTCCGCCTCAGAGGTCGGTGAAATTTACGGCGCTCGGACCCAGATGGTGCGGCCAGACTGCTTTGAGCCGAGTGGCAAGCCTTGGGGGAGCAGTCCCTCCAATTTTCAACTTTATTTTTGCAGTAATGAGTCGGTGTAATGGAATTACCCACTCTCCCTAATAGAAATTGGCCGTCTCCCGTGAAGCTGCCTACACGGCCTGTCGCGCTGATGGGAAATACGAGTATTTTGAAGTTGAAATTAATTGCTTCTGCCTTTAAATTTAATAGTGGGAATGAATGGGAGCAACAAATACGAAAACAATTTCCTCTGTCCTGTCCTGGAACTGTTGTAATTAATTTCATGTAATGGCGTCGCGCAGTATTGGAATACTTTTTCGTTCATTTGAGATTCCTCCCGCCAGTCGGCGACGCGCTTCCGTCAGTTTTGCATTTTGGATGTTGTGGGAAGTCAACTCGCAAGATGCGATGTGTATAACGGCCGAGTGTCTTGACCCTTATCCTCTTTCCTCCAGAATTAAATCCCAATAAATATTTAGTTTGAATAAAACAATAAGTTCACCTCCAGAAAAAGTTAAAAGATATATTAGGATTAAAACGAAGGAATTACGGAACTCTCACTGAAAAAACATTGATTTAAATAAACTACAGAAAATAATGTAATCTACTTTTGACAAGTCTGTTACAGTGTCAACATCTAGAAAGGAACAAGTGACAATAGCTAGGTTAAGTATGTTATAAAAATCTGGCACATATTCACTTAATTACAAAAAACATAAAAACTTATGTAAAAAGTGTGGTGAAGATATGACAGTCAAACACCTTCATGCAGATTCCCAAGAATTAGAAACTAAAAGAAATCAATCTCAACTACCCAAAAGTATTAGTGAATGTCTACGTCGAAACTTCGAAGCTCTTAAGACAATTTTAAGCATAATTTGTCTAATAAAGTACGTGGATTTCCCGAATGGCTGAGCCGGAATATGCACTCAAAAGTTGGTTTGAAAAGGTGATTTCTAGGCAAAAAAATTGCGTTATAGAAGCATAGAAACACTGCAGAAACATGTAAAGTATTTATTATTTACAAAAGAAATCAATATATTTGTTCAGAAAGAAAAATTAACAAAAAACAAAAAAAAAGGCATCCAATTTACACCATTCGCCTGCTTTTTTTCTCGTTTATTTTTTTTTCTTTCTGAAGAAATCTATTCATTTCATTTGTAAATAACAAACAATTTACGTTACGTTTTCTGGAGTGTTTCTATGCTTTTGTAATACACATTTTTTGCCCAGAAATCATTTTTTCAAACAACTTTTGAGTGCTTATTGCGGCTCAGCAATTCGGAATATCCACGTAGTTTATAAGACAAAATATGCTTAAAATTGTCTTAGGAGCTTATTTTCGAATTTTCGACGTTTCCTCCCGGATCAACCTGTATATACAACAGGATGTCGGTATGTATATAAGAGCAAAACTCCAACACCGTTGGACCGATCTCCATGATATTTGGCACTCTAGGTGTTTTTACACCGAGCAAGTTTGTGTTGTTAATTCTGTTGTAACTCCACTACATGGCTCTACATATGCACTACATATCCACTACAGTCACGTCAAATGCAACCTGCAACACACTTGGCTGTATCGTTAAATATCTCCTAAACGAGGAGTTCTAGGGCCTTAAAAACTAAAATGTTGAGGCCAAAAACTTCAAAGTTTCTCACACCGTAATCTACAGAATGAACTCTTCCTGTACATTCTATTACATTTTTGCTGGTACGGCGCTTCCCGATATTACTTCTCCTGCTCAGAGACATGCAGAATCTGCAAGTAAATGTGAATGAGAAGAACAGAGAGCGGCAGAGAGAGAAACACAGAGACAGACTGGGACAGGGTGAGGGAGGGAGGGAGGGAGAGGCAGTGAAAAAGGGAGATGGGAACGTCGGCCGGGTTTTCCCAGTACTAATGTAATTATTATTATAATTTATATCTAAGTGATGTAATTGTAAATCTATATTGAGGTCGCTGATGACCAATGTTGTTAAAAAGTGACTTAAAATAAAACAAATTTTTAAAAAAATATTTTTTAAATATAATTAATTAATATTTTTGCTATTGTAAACGTGTTCATTTTTCTAACCATTTCGTTTGAAATGCATTGGCTGGGAAAATGATTATTTAAATTTGTCAATGAGTATGAATGAAAACTACTGTCAAACGACGTATATAAATGAAGATTTGGAGTGTGGGAAGAGTAGACATTTAGTTGCTGCTCCTAAATCGTTCGTGGCACGTGTATTGGATCGCCTAGTAAATTGGTGAGGATGGTTTGATGTGTATTTAACGTAAACACAGTATGAATGAAGCGTGAATGAAAAACTAAAATGAAACTAACCCAAATCTTTATAATGAAAGAACATTACAGGGTATTAAACAAAAATTAAGTTAGGGGTGCCAAAACGCATACATTTTAAACGTACTGTTAGATTAAGTTAGTTTTTTTTAGAACATCCTCCTTCTAACAAGCCGTAAGTCAGTCGCTCAATGTACCTCCACAGAGTTACTGCGGAGGGGAAACAGTCAAAATTAAATTGGTGTCGATGCAACGCCGCAGTTGCAGCTCCCGTTGAAGTGCCACACCGTTTTCTCAAGGACACGGCACGGCGCGCGGCGGGTGGGCTACGCCCCTAATAAGGCCGGGGCTAGGGAGATGAACGAGGGGCGGTCGAAGGCAGAGCGAGGCTCTGGTGGAAGGGGTGTGGCAGAGGCGATGGCGGGTTGGGTCTGGTGGAAGGGGGCGAGGAGAGCGCTGGGCGGTGGGAAGGCGCAGGGTGGCGTGGCGCGGGGGGGGGGGGCGTGGAGGGGTGCTGTTTGGAAGGCGGGCGGGGTGCCGACAGGGCCGTTTTACCAGCACTGGGGGCCGTTGGGCATAGGTTAATTTGGGTGCACCCTGTTCTTACTTTCACCGATCTCTTCCCCCCAAAATTCGATGCTGAAATATAAAGAAAAGCCTATCAATTCCCATTTTATTTTGTTTCTTTCAATATTTTAAAGCATTTCTTAGTGTTTCATTTTAACATTATTCAAACAAAAAATTTAAACATATATTTATAATTACATTGAAAAAGACTGCTTTTTTTTTATTGAATTGTGTAATTTAAAATCGAAATGCATCAACCAGCAACATTCCGTACTATAAATATTATCCAATGTTGCGCGACACATCACTTCGTTATGCCAATTTTTGCGTATAGTTTAATCACTTATAACATGTTTTATGCGCTTTTATTTTTTTTTAAAGTATTAAATATTTTTTTAAGAATTATGGGGGGCCCTTGAACGATGGAGGCCCTGGGCCCGGGCCCTTCGCTGACTAGGGAGGGGCGGGGCTGTGCGCGAAGAGAAGTGGGCGATGGGATGGGCGGAGCGCGCTCCTGGGTGGCGGCGAAGGGGCGGCGGGCACGGATGTGGTGGAGAGGGTGGGGCGCGGGCGTATGACAGGATGCGTCGGGCGGAGCGTGAACGCCACCTGATCTTAATGACGCACATTTAATTAAGTGTTGAAGGCGACTTCTCTAAGATTATTCGCGCGGGACGGAAGACCAGTAATGAGAAAATTAATTCCCAACTCGCCCAAGTCTGCATGGAACGACGAACTTGGAGTTTTCCTTATAAACAAACTAAATTGCCCTCATGTAGTTGAATCCATTTGTTTCTTCTCAATGGAATAATGAGATGAGACTGCGCCGAATTGAATAATTCTGCTAAGTTCGCCTATTCAAATAACTAGCGTTTCGAAAGAGATCTCTTGTACGTATAGACCGAGTCAAATCGTGATTCACAAAACAGGCGAGGAATTCTGGATTCTGCATTACGTATTATATGAAACTGCTTTTAAACAATAGTAATAGTAATGTTTTTCAGTGACTTCATATACGACCGTTACTCGAAGCAGAAAGTCTCTACATTGAAAGCGTAATAAGAAATACGTTTTTAATTTTTTTTAAGGTCGCATCATCTACTAGGTCATTAGCGACCACTATTGGATGTAACGTTATGGTGTGAGGATGAAACGATATACGGTGATTTTAAGGGGTGAAAGGACGAACACATACAACCACGCCCGAGGCGGGACCAGCGGCGTAGCTTCAGTTGGTGTCACCTGGGGCAATGCTAATGGTGTCACCCCCTCCCATAAATAAAGTATAAAAATATCTATTGCTCCATAGATTGTACATTATTTCATTAAAAATACAAACATATTTGCACATGATAGTTATTTATAGTATATATTAAAAATTATATGTAATTAAGAATAATTGCAAAAGAAGTTTTAAATAAATATTTTAAAATGAAACATAACTTATTGACAAATGTAAGTTATTCATAAAACCTCTTTACCAGATTTTAGGGCAGCCAACTTAATTATAAATTCATTAAAAATCTATGATTATTGCAGTGTCATTTCCTATTGACAATAGAACAAAATCTGATAGTCTTGATTAATATATAAAATTTTTAAGTAAATGATTTAAATTATATAATTCCAACTATAAAATATTTTAATTGGTGTCACCCCTAGAATGGTGTCACCTGGGGCGCGCCGCCCCCTCTGCCCCCCCGCTAGCTACGTCACTGGGCGGGACTCGAACCCGCGACCCCAAGGTCCAGGATCACTATAGTACTACTGGCCTTAGAGCTCTTGGCCACGGAGCCATCAGCAATACGTTATTTTCTTACACTTGTGTGTAAATTCTTAAGGAACTTCCAAAAACATGTTTACCGCTCCCAAATTTTTTTTTAAACCCAGCATCTAGGCGAGTTAAGTCTATTCGGCGATGCCTTAGGGAGGCGTTGTCGCGTAGAACATTGTAGCAGGTCTTAACTGCAGCGGAGACGGCGTTTATCGGCGCCCCCGCTGCGGGGAGTGTCGCGTAATTGCTCCCCCGAGCGTCGATCTCCGTCCCTCCATCGTCGTCGTCGTCGGTCGTCGGTCGTCGTCGGCGGCGGCGGCGGCGGCGGCGGCGGCGGCGGCGGCGGCGGTGGTGCGGTGCTGTGCGGTGCGTTGG
>JAHLJT010004522.1:0-11400 GCA_031308135.1 Acheta domesticus
TTTATCTACAAATCTCTGGCCGGGATCATAACCATGCGGGAATGCGTGACCAGCGACCAATACCGCCCAGTGCGTCAGGTGAATAAACCGGACGATAGATGGCTAGAAGGCGGAAATCCGAGAAAGGGCCGATCGGAAGAGCACCAGAGCGCTGTCCGGAGGGCTCGCGCCGGAGTGAAAAGGGAGCGCGGCCCCGGCGGGGGGGGGGGGGTCGCCCGTTACCCAGCGTCCAGAGCAAACAGGGGGCGACCTTTCAGAGAAACGCGTAATTTGGTGGAACAGGTTGTGTAAGCGCAGACCGGGGGGCGGGCGGCGGCACCGGCCGGCGCGGCTGGGGCGCGCGACGACCCGGCGCTGCGCTGCGTCTCTGCTTATCTCTGGAGATCGACATCGACATCGGCGGCGGCGGCGGCTGCGTCGGAGAAACGTAAGCAGCGACGGCGGCGGCGGCGGCGGCGGCGGCGGTGCCGGCCGGAAGTGGGTCAGGGCGCCGGGGCTCGGGCTGGCGCCCCGCTGCGCCGGCGACCAAGGCCGCGAGGACGCCCGCCCCCGCCCCCGCCTCCCGCACAGACGTCTTCCGCCCGGCTTGTGTGCGGCGCAATAGAGGTACAGCGATGTTTATCGGAGTGCCCATCTCCTGCGTCTGGAGACGACAGTCAAACACTAATCACGACAAGTATGGGCGCAGTACAATAAGTTTCTCTAATGGTGTTTCATTGCGTCACTTTCCTGTGTCGTCATTTAATTAATGCATCAAGGGATGCAAGTAACATCTATCCATTATGTAACATCTTCATACCAATTGTAGATATTGAAAACGGCACAAGAAGATTGTTTCGTAGCAGTTATTCCTAATGTTCGAGGTTTATTTATTAATATGTTTGTTCTCGAAAAAAATGGCAATATAGTAAATCATAATGCAGGGATAAGTAATTACTTCCCTGAAAGACTTTCAAACGTTTACGAAGTTTTAATAAAACATCACACTATTTCGAAGGTCATTGTCAACATATCTTAATTCTTATATTACCTGCCGTTTTCTGTTATGAATGAGGATAAACTCTAGAGGAAAAATTTGGGGCGTACCTACATGTATTGCACAATTATTTCGCTTCGTTTATTTTCGCGGGGGTGTCAATCAGAACTAACAAGACGTCACATTTCCCTCTCCAAGATAATTATATTGTTTGTTACACCACGTCGGTAATTTTTGCTCTTGTGGCTGCAGGCCAAATGACATGTTGATGAGGGAATGATATGCATGCTCCAGTAAATGTGACAAGTTGCCGCTGCATTCCTTACTCCAAACTGCTTGAAATTTCTCTTGCCCTGAACTCGATACACTTGGTTTCTAAAAGATGTTAACACTGCGACCTTATTCTATATGGACCAAGTTCTTCAAATCAAGAACACCCTTTACTACGTCAGACCAGTTAGATCAGTTTTATATGAATACATTTCGTAGAAATTGTTCCATGCAACGTGGTCATATTAATGGAAGATGTGTCCATTAAAAGACTGATTTTGAAATATTTCTCAACCAGAGGTGACGTATGGTATCTTTACAAACTTCCCGTCAGAAGACTTCACAATATACGAGAAACGTACGTTCAAAGAGAAGTTCAGAACATATTTTCATTCTGTTTAGTTCTGTGGTTACTAATGATATTGCGTCTAACGCAGAATCTCTAACATATTTATCTATATTTTTATTTTTATGATTGTTTTACGTTTCTTCACAAATGTTTCCAAATCCAAATTTCCAATCCAATCCAAAACATAGTACGAATGATATAAAATAAAATAGAAAATCTGATTGTCTAAAAATTATTTGGAAACTTTATAAAAAAATTATCTATACGTATTTATCTCTGGTACTTCACGGTTGCTTGAGAAACTACGAGTTTTTGTCCTTTTTCTGATGTTTAAATTGACATCCTGTTTCACTGTGTTCTCCAGATGCAAATTTCAAATTAATAACAAAGAAAAGAAACATCACCCAAAGTTATATGGCCGGGGTTTTGTAGGAACATTCGGGGTCGGTAGGAACATTTCGAAGACATTTTAATAAGTGAACGATTATATCAGTAGCCTGTAAAGTAGATAAATCGAGAATTCTGCAATAATTGACTACGGTCAGATTGCCACATGGCCAGAATTACAAGTCTTTCTGTTCGGAAGCCATCAATCACATTTCACCCAGACAATACTCAATATTTTTTGTATATCACGTAACATATCAACAGGCTTTGTATGATAAAAATAATAAATTCACATAGCTTACTTGAGTTCACATTTCAAGGTATATCACGCCAAATTATAGCTTAATTTATACGACAACGAGGAAATGAGTGTCGGATATCATAATCCCTCATAGAGCAGTGCAACGTACGTGTTCAAAAAAAAACCCCTCATTATATATAATGAGAGAAATGCGTAAATATCATGGATACCTATAATGGGAATGTAAACACATAACTTATATACTAGGTACATTTTCACGCAACAAAAACAATAAAAAACAAAATTGCTCTTTGGTATGTAATATTTTTAAACGATATCCAGCCATTTGCGATGCCGGCAAAACAGGCATATGAATTTGTATTTGTTTTGGCAACGTGAGAGCAAGAATGTATATTCTTTATTACACTCAGAGAGCGAAAGCATGTAAACAGGGAGTAGAAACCCGACGCGCTCTATTATAATCACTTCTTCAATATTTGATCAACGGTACACCTTCTTTAAACGATTCCCCTCGGCTGCGACTCCGGTGAATCGAATCCTTTACTCCGAGAGTGCGGCGGAGGGAACACGCATCCACACGAGGTTGGAGAGCCAGCCACCGTTCATTAACTGATGAATGGGACATGTAATAATATTTCAGAGTATCGAGCTCGGCGACTTTAGTACACGCCATAACGACGTGCGTTCATAAATTCGGGCGTTATATTCATAATATTCATACGCACGATCGCCGATAAATATTACAACAGTATCTTACGACAAATATTGATTCTGGCTTCCCTAACAGCAAGCAAATATTCAGATTAAGAACCTGTCCTTCTGAATCTAAGTCAGCTCAGTGGTGGCAAGTACAAGTGTGGCATTTTGTACATTATTAATATTCATAAAATACTTTACATGAATTATTGTTTCATTTGTTAAGTGTAATTTGCAATTCTCTGGCAATAATATTATTGTACGAAGTCATGTTTTCATTTGGTTCCTGTTTATGCTGTTGTACTTAGTTTTTAAAAATAGTACTACTCGGGCATTTTCGTTTCCAAATTTAGAATGAAGAGAGCAGCATCTAATTCATTTGCAAGAACGAAATGAAGCCACCATACACTTTTGCAGACGATTTGAAACAGTTGTTTTCAATCTTATAATCCCATTCTTCACCCTAACACGAAGACTCGGTAAGATAATAAAAACCATTTAAGATAATAAAATTGGTCTCGACGATATACTAATTCGCCCATTGTACTCGTTGAACATATTACAAACAATGTAAACAAAATGTACTATTAAAAACTTTTCATAAGAACATTAGTGATACATACGCGAATAGACATGACAGTAAATAGTTAGATATTAGTAATGTAAAATAAACTGAAGCATGGAAGTGCCTATGTTTATCAAACACATTCAATTTTTTAATTCATTTTTCGGTAGCAAAAGAAAAATAACCAAAGACGATTCATTCACAATATTTTCAAAATAATATTTGCATAAAATGCATCACTTACATAAATCATGAAAACATGTGCATGATGATGGTTGGCATTTATTAATGTTCATTTAGATGTTCGTCTGATATTTAACTCGTTTCTCATCGCAGGTGAGTTTTGATAGTGACGATGAGACGTGAGAGTTGAGAATTACTATGAATACTGATGCCGAAGATGCATATTGATTAATAATGATGTGAATAGTTATAGTGTGGACAAATAAAGGTAGTGAATACAATTACCAACACTGGAAATTGGAAGTGACAAATGTTTATGAACTGTTTATTATACCAAAACTAGTGATGTATGTGGATGAATAAATGATGGTTAACAGCGATAGTGCGAACAGAGTATGGGGATGAGGATTGTGAAGCATCCCGGGGCGAGGAACGGGAGGTTGGTACGGCGGGGGCAGAGACGGCGGCGGCGCGGCGCGGCCTGTGAGCAGTCAGGTGAAGCGACAAAGTTATCTCATCGCGGAGATCCATCGCCCTCGGAAATGAACCGCCCGCAGCGGACGTTTCGGCGGCAGCACTGGGGGCTGGCGGCACAACCGGCGGACAATGGCGGCCCGCCACCAAAAGAACCTAGAAGCGAACGGTGTTCAACGGTGGCAGCAGGCAAGTGGCAAATTCAGTTGGGTGCGGCTGCGAAGAGAATGGGAAATGACGTGGAGGGCGGAGCCGGCGATAATTGATATCGGGTGATCAATAATGAATTGTTGGGCGGAGAAAAGCGGCAAAGGGCAGGGTGCGTAGGTGTGATCACAAAGAGTGAGCGTAAGCAAAGAGCTTTAACGAAAGGAACCACCGTGCCCTCGAGGGATGGGGATTACATTCGTAGGTCTAAAGCGAGGAATCGATTAATTGATAAATTATGGTAAGGCATATAGGGAGAGTGTGCCGTCTCGATTACGGTTGAAGTAAGAGGCACGCTATTAATCATGAGGAACAATGCGATGCGCGGCGCAGCAGGGGAATACAACAGAAAGTCACGAGGATTCCCGACCTTCAACTTTCTCCGGCTAAGTAAGCTCTCCGAACGCAAAATGACCCAGCCGGATGTCCTATGATGTATACATCCTCTCCAGCTACATTTGTAGACCATGTTTCTACCTCCTTGGTCAATGTCTCTTTAACGCTCCCTCTATCTTCTTTCTCTCTCTGTCTATCTGGCTGTCTCTTTCTTTGCCTCTTCATTTCGCGAAACTAGTCTCAAATTATCGTAGATAAATATCTAATGAGTTTAATGTAAAACGTTGACCTTTAACTAACCGTAAATGTAGTTAAGAGTCAGAACGGGGTAAATAACGGTATCAACTATTAAGTCAAGAATTTTTACGAGAAAGGACAATCTTTTAAATCTTCCGAAAACAATACGAGTGCGTTGTGGCCTATCATGTAGCGCGACTGTTCTGTTACCAGAGGGTTTTGAGGCTCCCGATTGGACGTAGTGCTTCTCGCATATTCTATATCTCTACCAGGGGCACGCAGCCCGCAGACAGCCATGCACCAACAACGTGGATTCGCCACAGCACCAGAGCTCCGCTCACGATCAGTATTGTGGATCCACCCCGGCCGACACCCGTCATACATTGACAGAAAGTTAATTATATTTAACAACCGTTTAGTATTAATTTTTGATTTATTGATTGATTAGTGATTTCAAGCGCGTCAACTGCTAAGGTCATTAGTCCAATAAGTGCTGGGCATCTTTTCATCGTGGGAGGTGGCGGTGATCTTTCTCCGCTGGATGGCGGGATCCGGCACCAACCTACGTCGGCTTGCAGAGATTTTTCCCAACCAGATATCTCCCACCAGTGGGTACCGCCCCAGCCGTGACAAGCTCTAAGCTTCCGACTGGTCCCCCAATAAGTGTGATAGTGCGGAAAACTGCCGATCGGAGTGGCTGACCGCTAGAATTC
Source organism: Acheta domesticus (assembly GCA_031308135.1). Taxonomy (NCBI): domain Eukaryota; kingdom Metazoa; phylum Arthropoda; class Insecta; order Orthoptera; family Gryllidae; genus Acheta; species Acheta domesticus. The sequence continues at coordinate 5,656 of JAHLJT010004522.1, forward strand.
CCCTAAGGACAGAGGTTGAATTCGACATAGCTTTCCAGCTAGAGTCGAATATCTTGCTACCGTCAGGACTCGAATCCAGGACCTTTTGGTCAAAGGCATTGCAGTGACATCAGTTTGTGCCATGAGCCAACTTTCCTGGTCATGCATTTGCATGCATTAGGGCCTGAGGTAACACGAGCCTGTGTAAGAGCATGTATCTTTTGATGAAATTAAGGACTTAGTTCCTCCAGTGCGTACAAGATTTTATTAACAAAGCATACTAATATTTGTGCGAAGGCCAAAAGTTTAGAACGTGATTAAGATAGGGAGACACACACGAGTCTGTGAATGATCTCATTACCACAAGCACATCTAAAACATCTTAGTCGGGACTCGAGCCTCCTGGCATGGAATCCGTGTATTTGAACTCTGCCACAAACCCATGACCCCCACTCCGCACGTTGGATCAGCTGTCCTGGAGGTGAAATTGAGTCTGACGAGCTGCAAGGAGTGAGGATTTAGTCTTTCAACTACTCACGTTATTTCCTAAAGTGTAGTACATCCCGGGGGTGTTCCTGACCCGCGTCACGTGAGATCTAGCAGCGACCTACACGCCGGTTTGCGGGGATACCCTCTCCAGCGACCTCCTTCAACAAAACACTGTCTCAGCAGGACAAGCTCTAAGCTCCCGGTCTGGTATTTGAACATGAGTAGTGCCTGGAAGTGAATATGTGTGCGTGTATGTGTGTGTGTGTGTGTGGTGTGTGTATGTGTGTGTGAGAGAGAGAGAGAGAGAGAGACGTGAATACGGACGAGGAAGGAAATATCTCACGCGGTGCATGGCCCGTTAGTTAAATTAATAATCCGATATTCGCTTGGCATGATTGAAAAGAACAACAAACAAGGGGAAAAACCTAACAGAGCTGCTGACGGCTAGAATTCTTCTCCAGATTCACCAGCTAAGTACCTAATGCTTAAAACCTGACGGGTCTTGAACCAAGGACCTCCCGGACATCGCCGCCGCCGAGACGGCGCGGCGCGGCGCGGCGCCGCGTGGCGCCGTTTGCTCCCGCGTTCCACGCGCCTCTCGGGAGAAAGAAGCAGGCGCAGGGCGCCCCCGCTCTCTCCGCGGCGGGCGTGACCGAGATAACGGGCGAGCGGCCAGTCACGAGCACGGGACACTCCGGCGCTGCGCGGCGCGGCGCGGCGCGGCCCGATCCTCGGAAAATCGAAGCGATATGCGGGGCGGTAGCTCATCCGTCCCTGCGCGGCGCGGCCCGATCCTCGGAAAAGCGAAGCGATATGCGGGGCGGTAGCTCACCCGTCCCTGCGCGGCGCGGCCCGATCCTCGGAAAAGCGAAGCGATATGCGGGGCGGTAGCTCACCCGTCCCTGCGCGGCGCGGCCCGATCTTCGGAAAATCGAAGCGATATGCGGGGCGGTAGCTCACCCGTCCCTGCGCGGCGCGGCCCGATCCTCGGAAAAGCGAAGCGATATGCGGGGCGGTAGCTCATCCGTCCCTGTGCGGCGCGGCCCGATCCTCGGAAAAGCGAAGCGATATGCGGGGCGGTAGCTCACCCGTCCCTGCGCGGCGCGGCCCGATCCTCAGAAAATCGAAGCGATATGCGGGGCGGTAGCTCACCCGTCCCTGCGCGGCGCGGCCGCCTATGGCCACCGCAAACGACCGCAGGTGCGGTGGCCACCCAGCTTCACCCGGCACGCCTCAACCCTCGCGGAATTGAGGCCGGTGATGCGAGTCTGCTAGATAGGCGAGAAACACTCAGCTCGATGTGTTCGCAGCATGCGCCACTTTTGACGATCATGTTGAAATGTGGTGTTTACGCGAACTTTTTCGAAGATCTAGTTCTGATCTCGACTTTACACGTAAATATTCAATGAGAGTACGATACTTCACAAAATCATGTAATTTTCTACCCCGTTACAAACATTCGAAGTTTCAATAATATTCAGTTTCTCCGTCTTCGCGACATTCTATCCGGAGGAGAAGTCGAGGAATCTTTGGTTCGAGTCTCAAGGGGATTTCGATACCGGCTAAATAGATGAGTCGAACCCGATTACTGCTTCTCATTCTAGAATGTAGCGGCTGTGAATCGTAATCGTGATGTCCCATGTAGAACCCGGAACGGTGCCTGAAAACGGGATACGAACCGCGCGCGAACTTGCATTCCCTACCATATTTTCAGTAGGCACATCCATCTTTGGCCAAGAAAATCAACAAACATCAGAGATTCCGAAGCAGCGAAAAGCTGCGTGATTCGTAGAAGCCTCGTATCAGCCTCCGCACAGTTTACCAAAAGAAATTGTTCAACACAATGGTTTACACTTTTAACAATAATAGTGCGATGTAATTACAATAATGTAATTATGTGAGATCGTTGAATTAGTAATACTGTAAATTCAAATCCAATCGTTAAATAACGTTCATTTTATAACAACATTATTATACGGCATCAAATTAAATATATAAAGCATGCCATATATACACACATACATATAATTTATTTTTCCCAGTTACCAATTATGCTTAGAGATAACCGACTGGATGTGATCAATTATGTACCTAATAGCTCGTGAAGGATAAAATATATAAAGGACAAAAAAACTTAGAACACGACTTATCGGTTTAAAGAAATTGTTTAAAAAATCGAACAGTATGATGAGACTTGGCAGGAAATTGTTCTTACTTTTATATTGGCGTGATGTGGTTTTTTAAATGTAAGATTTCCCACTTCTGGATGCATTCTTCTCGCTCTTTATCTGGATGAAGGTTCTCACGAGTTCGGGGTCAAAGGTTTTTCTTCCTTCTGAGAAAAAATAACGGTAAGTTATTATGAGTAGATAACGATTTTAGTGAGAACTTAATTTCCTCCTTTGTTTATGAACCTTACAATTTCCTTTGAATTTCGGATAGGGATTGTTTTGGCCCCGGGATTATACGTTAGAATAAAACCGCTGAAATGAATGATGATAGTGCTTAGAGTCAACTACATAGATAATATTATGTAGAATAAGATTTTGCGGTGAGACACGTATGGTCTTCGAGGACTGCGTTAGGAGACTGGAGGCGAAGGGCAGAGGTGCAAAGACAGATGAATGGCAAAAGCAACGCCTCTTCAACGCCTGCTCCGCCTTCTTCAGTTAACTCATATGGACAGTTGACTACTTCCCACCAGAAACTCTCTTACGCACGTATGGGCATTTCGTGAGCCTCCATCACACTAACATTTTATAACATCTTTAGTCAGCCTCTACCATCCCAGATTCCCTAACTAAATGTTAATGGAGTCTTCTTTCGCATTGTGAAATAATGTCAGAAATATCCTTTCTACAAATAATAAGACAAAAAAGTTCCGCTCTATGGTCAACTGCAAAATATTTTCGGCGGAGAGCTTTACGAAAGCTTTACTTACTTCCAAATACCACTTGACCCTATGAATTATAAATGTCGTATTACGAACACAATATGACTTAGCATCAGCCATCAACAGCTTCTCTATTGGCTCAGCTACAGAATTTGCGGAAGCTTCAAACTTTTCTTGTTCTCGTCAGGAAAAGAATCCAGGCCCTTGTTTATGGAAAATAAGCACGCTATTGATGATCCCATTCGAGTGACAATTATTTATTAGATTAAATATTAGTACAATTACCTATTATCAATCAATATAGTAGGATGTGTAAAAAAACACCTCCACACACACACATGCTTTGCAGCACGGCGCCAGCCGATAGTGCTTTGCTGGGCGAGGCGGCAACGACAGCCGCAGTGGAGGAAAAAGGAAAGCAAAAGTCTGCGGGAGCTTTTTGTGGCGTTTCGCAGGCGCCGCGCGGCTACCGCACTGCACTCGTCGCGTCCGCTGCGCTGCAACCAAATCCGCAGCCGCCGCCACGACTGCCTCTCCTTCGCAGGCACAACTGCTGCCGCAGCCGCCGCCAGCACCTCCACCACCACCATCATCACTACTTTCACCGCCAACATCGCCACAACCAACATCGCCGCCGCCAACCACGCCGCCGCCAACATCGCCGCCGCAACATCGCCGCCGCCAACATCGCCGCCGCCAACATCGCCGCCGCCAACATCGCCGCCGCCAACATCGCCGCCGCCAACATCGCCGCCGCCAACATCGCCGCCGCCAACATCGCCGCCGCCAACATCGCCGCCGCCAACATCGCCGCCGCCAACATCGCCGCCGCCAACATCGCCGCCGCCAACATCGCCGCCGCCAACATCGCCGCCGCCAACATCGCCGCTGCCAACATTGCCGCCGCCAACATTGCCGCCGCCAACATTGCCGCCGCCAACATTGCCGCCGCCAACATTGCCGCCGCCAACATTGCCGCCGCCAACATTGCCGCCGCCAACATTGCCGCCGCCAACATTGCCGCCGCCAACATCGCCGCCGCCACCATCGCCGCCGCCAACATTGCCGCCGCCAACATTGCCGCCGCCAACATTGCCGCCGCCAACATTGCCGCCACCAACACCACCGACACCGACACCACCGCCACTGTCACCGCCGACACCGACACACCAACACCACCAACACCATCACACCGCCACAAACCGCCAACATCATCACCGCCAACACCGCCACCCGCCAACATCACCACCGCCAACACCACCACCGCCAACATCGCCACCGCCAACAGCGCCACCGCCAACAGCGCCACCGCCGACACCACCATCACCGCCGTGGCTGCCACCGTCGCCACCTCTACCATGTGCGCCGCGCTGTGGTTTGCGTCCCGCGCCCGCCCGTCCTCTCCTGGCAGAGCAGAGCAGAGTGCAGGCACCTGCGACGCGACGAGGATCGCGCGCGGTCCCGTTGCTCTGATTACCCTCCCGACGCTCCGCTTCTTTTCTCAGCAACACTCGCGGACCTGTTTTGAGACGACGACGCTTCAAATATTCTCTCACTGCCAGTAAAAATGAATGTAAACACTGGGCCGCTTACAGTTACACAAGTCAAAGTCACGACACCTTCAAGTCAAATTATGACTCGGTTAATTTTGGTATGCTTTCACTCGCCGGTTTTCTCGCATTTTTTTGTCTCAAGGAATGAAAGTGTTCTTTTCTTCGAACAAAATTCTTCTGTTTTTAGAACTTGTTTACCGTTACAGAACTTATCTTGTAGAAACGTCCGAAAGGAAGCAAATACTTAAGTGGAATCACTTTTGAGACAAAAAAGACGTATCCTTGTTTACTATATTCACTCAGGTTCCTCCTGGATATTTTTCCTCCTCACAATCCAAGAGGATTGTTTTTAAATAAATGTTAATTTATTGTCGTTTTAAAAATGGATTTACTTTATTTATATAAATAACACAGTCATAGTTACACTTTCAAACTTCAAATATTTGTATTATGAGCGGTGAGAAGTGAAACTCTGTTCACTTGACTTTCAATGATTAATTTTAAGGCTTTGGAGGTGAGTTGTTTGTCTTGAATTTCTAGTATTTTATTCTAGGAATTCTCGTTCTTGTTTTAGAACGTTATATTTTAGGTCGTTTACAAAATTAAATTTAATGTAGTTAGTGTTCCCTTCTATTACATTAATTGAGTTCGAACACTTTAAAAAACTACTTTAAAATATCACTCACGCTCTCTCGAAGGAATTGTTTCTGGAAATTGTGCACCATGGTTCCAAACGAGTAAAGAATACATGGTAAACACAATACTCCATTTTTCCTCTACATAGGTTCAGAAAAATATTATGCAAATTGAAACTGAATTTCCTAAAAGAAA
>JAHLJT010004523.1:0-25898 GCA_031308135.1 Acheta domesticus
TATGTAGATGCTCTCCCCCGTCTTATTTCAGGTCTGCGCACGCTTATGTTGATTTACGTAAGGTTTTACACCTAGTGGTAGCTTTTTGAAAAGTGATGACACTTTAAAACCAATGACAAAGAATTTTCGGAACCCTTTTTTATTGTTTCTGAAATGAATGAAAAGAATGTTGGAATTGATATAGTTACAAAAGCTGCTTTCTTGGCATTGCTTCTGAAGAAATTCAACAATTAATTTTTTCCTAAAAATGTAACAGTAACGTACATTTTTCCCCACTCCCTATTTACTCACTATTGTTGGACAACAAAACTCATTGACTATTTTTAACTTTAATGGATGCTGAGAGGCTTGGTAACGTTATTAGTATAATAACAGTATATTATACAAGTACTTTGTAAAGTTAAGCTTTATTGCATAAGTACATGTTTTGATAACGAGCGATGTTAGGAAGAAGTTTTCCAATTTGTACGAATGCAATAAAGGAACATTATAAACGAGTTGCATATGCTATTTTTTTGTATAACAGCATTGTAAATTTATAAGAGAGTGAAAGTTAATTTTTGGAAACAACTTTAGTATAACGCGTATTTGACAAATGTGCGAAAAACGGCAGTGAGGTTTGAGATATCCTGGCACCACCCCACGCTTCACACGCTGCGATTGGCTGAATGTGTGAGGACGCAATTATTCGTGTCATTAAAGGCTAAAACGTCTTAATCTGTGCCGTAACATTCCATTTTAAGAACTATTTTTCGCAACCAAAGAGGTCGTTTATAATGCTGGTATAGAAAAAGATAGTTTTGTTTTTATTTTAATTCTTATGAATACGTAGTAGTATACTTCCTAGTAATTACTTAATATTTAGTAGTAAGTCACCACATGCAGGCAGAATCATCTAGGCTGCGCTGGCTTGAACCCGTAGATCCGAACTTGTGTGTGCGTTGGACTCCACAAGCTCGATTCTATGGGTCTAAGTCGCCAGCTACCTCCTACCGGTCAGCTCCGAGGCACAGCGCGGCGTCGACCAAGTTGAAGTGGAAGCGGAAGACGAAGAGGACACGGCCAGCGCCAGCGCCAGCGCAGCGGGAGGGCAGCGACGCGACGGGCGACGGCGCCGGCGCCGGTGGCGGCGGCGGCAGCGGTGCCGCGGCGGGAGGACGCGCGAGCGGCGTCGGAGTGAGGTAGTAGGTTGTATAGTTGTGAACTACATCTTATTTGGGAGAACTGTACAACTTGCTAACTTTCTCGACCTCGCTACCCCGCGGAAGGGCTAGGCCCGTGCGGGCCGCCGCGCCCCCGACCTCCCGCACCCCCGGCCAGTGGACGAGGCCTAAGAGAGCGCTCAGACGACGCATTTGCGCGGCATTATTGATATCCAATGCCCCTTCATGATGTCGTGGGGGCGGAACATACACCACGAATGAACTGGGCAACGTCTCAAGTACTTGTTAGAACTGCACTGTTTGGAAACGAGACTTTTTGCGATAGCCGCAACGCTCTACAAGGACATTGATAGCCAAGAGGTTCAAACTAGTTACCCTGATCGCCGTATTTTTCGTGTATGCGATAAGCGCAAATTATGAATTTTGTCAAGCTATTACAAAATGTTTAATGACTGAAACGATGGCGATACTCTGACATGTGCTTATTATACTTACAACGCGGTCTTTAGTGAATGTTTGCTGTCCTAGCAAACGGCATTGACACTGGTCAGAACTTCCTCAAGCGATAACCAATTTCTCATTAACGTGTTAGGTACCGCTGAACAGATATCTACAATGAGCGAGTTTACCTTTGTTTAATGATGTCTCTTCAGTCGCTTGAATGTTATTATGGATTCCTTATCATGTTATTAAGCAGGCAGATGTTCATAAATGTGTGATTTCATGAGATAATTAAACTTTTGTTAGAGGCGCTTATATAGAAAATACATTTATTTATTTGAAGAATTTCTTAAGCTGTGTAGAAAACGGAATCATGATGGAAGACCTGTGAAATCTCTTCTGAAGAATAAATGAATATTACAAAAATTAATAAAGGTCGAGAAGAACACACGTGAAACCTTGTACAAAAATTACTGCCGTGTTCCTGTGCGTCTTCACGATGCCCCTCTGACTTTAATGGCTTTGCAAATGGGAACCCAACGATATGACCATGCATTTCCTTTTTGATAAAAGAAAATGGTCAAATCGAATTTATCGAACAACAATATCGACTTTATCGTAAAGTTACATTTAACGCGTCATATTTTTTGTATGTTCTTGGATCTGTAAATTACCTTAGTCTAAAACAGAAGAATATTATGGAGTGTTACTTAATAGCGCTTTGTCTATTGACGTAACGTATAACTATTTGAGTTAACTATTAGTTATTAACTGTAGTTAATAAGTTACCTCTTTTTAACACATTTAACAACTGGCCTAGAATATTAACAATATTGTTGATGTTTATGGAGACTTATGGCCAAATAATTTGAGGAGGGATGTTATTTGCGTTATGTACTCGTAATTGTTTCACTTCAAGAAACATGAACAAGTGTCAAGAATACAGCAGTGAATTCAGTATTACATTTCATTCTACATACGAAGTGTGAAATGTTTTCAGAATGAAACTAATCTTGAACAACAATGTACTATCTTTCCATAACATTTAACGTTGTTACGTCCTTTAATGTGATAAAAATACATATATTTTTAAGAGGATACGCATGGCTTCCTTTGTTTGGCTATATTTATTATAAGTAGAAAGTTCCGGAAAAATTGATATTGCATTACCTGCAGTTTTCTGTATATTACTTTCCAGTTTGTAATACTTAAATCCAAACAAACTTCTTTGATAAAGCTTGTACCATTCGTGGGACAATTCTTGTAGTGGGTTACACATGCTACAATGTTAACTTCGGTGCTTTTACGTAGAAGGATACAGGGTGTGAGAAAGAGGGGTGGATTTTGTAGTCCTCTTCATATTTACAGTTGAAACAATCTTTTAAATAAAAAATCGCGCGATAAAAATAGTGCTATAATCTTTTTGTATAAGGGTAGAGTATTGTCCGGATCCGGTAGAACGTTCTCCTTGGCTGTTTTACGACAGGTCGGCAGGGGCATTTAATTCTTGAAAGTGTAACCGTTTTCCTCTATGCACCTTTCTTCCCTGCAGGATACCGTGTTCTTTATGGATGTCATATTGGATGTGGGGGAACGAACGTACATGAACATACGTAATTTTTCATGGATAATGCAGGAAGGGACACCGATTGAACAGGAACCTGTTTGTCGGTCCTTTTGATTGAAGTAACCGTCCTTCATTGACCTGTAAGGAAGAGGGTAACAACCCTCGTAGACCGGCTGCGCTGGCGTTTGAACTCACGGACCTTCTCAGGGGAAGACGATCAAGGAAGTTTACTTTCCTCCTCTATGTCTCCTTTCTCTCTCCACAAAATTCAGAAATTTAATGTGAGTCGATAAATATGTGAACGAATTATTTTCAGTTGATTGCGAATGAGACACTCATGGTATCCTCTCCAAATTATTAAACTAAGAGCGTTTCAATTGCAAGTTCTTTTTTAAAATTACGAATACACAAAGAAGTTTGGCTTACCATACCAATTTTTTAATAATTAATATCCATTCCCTTGTTCTTTTTAAGCCTTCTAGGCATACTTTTTACAAGTTTTTTTGCACGTATTTTGATTTCTTCATCTTGGTTCCAAATTTGGCTGAGTACTATAAAACACCTTTAACTCTACCCAGAATGTAAATTATAATGTTTTAAATAATATTTAACACTATATTCAGATCTCTTCAACGTACTATACTCGCAGTACTAAAATCAGTGGTTACTCTCAAAGAGTTTGAAGTTTGAATGAATAGCTGATACGTAGGCAGGCATTAAAACACTAAGCAAACAGGCTGTCAGGGCAGTAACGACAAGTTTCAACATTATAACTTTCCTTATCTTGCTTGTTACAAGTTATAGTGACAGTCTGGCGCAAGTACTAAATGCATTAGACTAGTACAAATTTATTTTTTTTATTTTTTTATTTTTTTTTATTTTTTTAATATATTTGTCTAATAATATGGACAGGACTGTAGAGTTTTCAATGGGCATTTCTGTCTTGTTTTCTAGTGAAGGCGAAGAAGGAGAAGGTTTACGCTTTTGTATGATCCTCTAGCTGCACAGTTGAGTCGAATTCAGCCAGTGTCAAGGGGAGAATTCTAGCGGCCTGTCCGTTTTACTTAGTTTGTCCGATCAATACCAGACGAATGCCAGTGGAGTACCGTAATAAATTGAATAAACTATTTTTTTTAAACAAACGGGTCCCGGGTCGCACGGAATCTTTTCTTTCTCATCCCTGTGTTCTCTCCCTGACACCTACATACACTACACTACCGCATACGTCGGGACTACCAAAAGGCTGGAGTGTAGAGCTTGTCGCGGCTGGGATGGTTTCCCGCTGGGGGAAACAATTGGAGAGTGAAAATCCGGAAGCTGACATACAGGCGGACATAATGGGCGGAGTAGGAAGACTGCCATTTCTCGGCTATAACATGCACTACACTTATGGCCTAACTGAGAAACAGTGTTTACGCATCCAAATTAATAAATTCTCATGTGATTGCGGTAAACCCTCAAGAGAACTGTGCTAATAGAAACAAAACTTTCTGAATTAAAAATTACAAGCCATAGGTGAGACTGTAAATTATGTAATACGACGACAAAAGATTTATTTGATTCAATTCCACGTGAAAAGGTCATTTAGGTTCAGGGGATAAAAATTCATTTTGTTGTGTGTTGTGCATTATGAACGAAGTCAGAAGACTAATTCAAACAGAATAACTGAAATTAAAAACAATAATCAAAAATAATCATTCATTTAAAATAAATATTCCTTTGATTAATCGATGTTTTATAAAATGTTATACGACGTATGTTACATAACATGGAAGATAGTGATTGATAAATTATGAATATAATAAAAATGAAAATTGTATGTGATAAATCAAACCCTTACGAGTAACATCGATATAATAACTTAATCTATAATACTGAAGTGCGATTTCGCGATGGTGGCAGAACATCTTGTACCGACTCTTATAATCGGCAGACAGGAAACGATTTTTTTATTCGGAATAAACAATGAAATTAAATAACTGAAAACTGCGGATCACCTTCGCATTCTGCTCGAACTTTCAAATTTCGGACCTTCCTGCAGTGGTAAAAACAAAGAAATCTTCAACAACAACAGCGCTTCGCTTTCCAAACATACAGCGTTGGTAACTTGCGGAGCCAGCCATTTTTATTCATTTGTTCTTTTCGTCCATTTTCGCTTTTCTGGCAAAGAGCGCTTCGATTGTCTGTCTGTGTCCCGGGCGAGCGGAGTGGGTTGGCCTTGGGCGTGAGCGTTGCGGGGCGACGCGGGGCGACGCGGGGCGCGCCACTGGAACGCGCCACACTCACTGGGCTGGTGCGTGCGGGGGAAGGGCGGGGAGGGGCGGGGCGGGGCCGTAAAAGTGTCGGTTTTATGGGGGAAGCGCCGCGGGCGCCCTGGGCGACCGTCGCGCCCGCCCGGCGGGAGGCTCCGCGCCGACCCGCTTCGCCACGTCCCGCCCCGCCCCGCCCCCCCCTGCCCGCCCCGTCCCGTGCCTGTCCGCCACACCCGCCCATGCCCGTCCCGCCCCGCCCCGCCCCGTGCCGCTCCGTCCCATCCCGTCCCGCCCCGCCCCTCCCCGCCCCGCTCCGCCCGGCGAGGCGCCGGGCGCGTGGCGACAGGTTGCGCGGGCCGCCTCCGCTCCCCTTTTGGAATTGAAGCCACGGAGGAGCTCTTGGAGAAGGCGCTACGGAGATGGTCGGGAGTGGCCATTACAGGAAGTTCCTTTTCGAAATAAATATTTTGTAGAATCATTTCAAGACATTCTGAGGGGCTCATACCAATTCATTTCAGTGATAATTATTGATATCGACTCCTACATAGTGGATTCTTTCATCTTACAATAATAGTATAATAGTATTTCAAATTGTCACATTTTAATTTTAAAAATGTTTGGTGAAAATGTGTTTCATTTAGCCTAAAATATATCAACACTTCACCAGAATACAGTTACCTTTTTCAGGTACTTTAATGTGTAACCAGTGTTTACTTATCAGGAGCTGAAACGCGCGAATATTTTTAAGCACTAGGGTCAAGAACTCTAATGATTAATATGCAGATACTCTAACAAATATGGAATAAGATTCTTGGTTTTCGATCATGAGAAGCAGTCCAACTCTTCGCATTAGTAAATATATGATAAAACATTTTTGGCTGTTTTGAGGCAAGGTACTACTGTGAATTCTGCAAATTTGAACAATGAATAGAAAAATATTCTGCGATCGACCAGTCAGTCCAGATCAACTTATTGACCAGGCGTGTTACATAAGTTTACCCCTATGAATCATTGGATTACGCCCTGCCTCCTTTTACCGGCGAACGTATGGTGAAGGGACCCTTTCTGATTAATGAACCGTATCATAAATGATGATAATAATGTTCTGGTTTTGTGTTTGTATGCTACATTTGTAGTGTACATATCACGTTTTTCTTAAATGTTTTTTTATTTTTATTTATTTTTTATTTTTCTAGTCGATTGCGTATTAGAATGTAGAGTAATAATATTAAGTATTATAAGTAGTAGAGTAAGCATTGTAAGCAGTGTCGTTTTTGGAACACTCACCAATTAAGTTTATCCCCCGTAAAGTTAAACTTTTCGGCCTAGGTGTGTAAAGACTTTACCGCAACATATTTTCAAAGAAGAAAATGAAGAATTGATTGTTTTGTCAGCTGTTACACTGACGATTAGAGTTTAAAATTTCAGCAGTTCTAATTATACTTACACTGAACCTTGTAGATACTTATCTACACATTATTATAATTTCTGAAACCATCATTTGCACATTTTTGATACTCAGCAACTGAGTGTACATAGTGAAACATGAGTATGCAGAACGTTTTATAAACAGCGGCTGAAATTTGGAATTTTCAGACTCCTTTTTTTATAACTCGTAGTTGCCCTATAAGCTCCACCATAAGTGGTAAACTGCTTTTACAAAAACATGTACTTTTCAGCGTCGGTGTATACATTTCTATTATAAAAGTTTGTAATATCACCAAGAGTAGAATCCTAAAAACTCATAAGTTATAATTTCTCTCCTCTCTGACCTTTAATGAGTACAGAATGTTGATTTCGGTACAAAATAAATACCTATTCAACGTTACTAATTTTAGTCAAGAACTGAACGCATCAGTGTTGGGTCGATTAAACTTTCCTACTCTATATACACACACTTAAGAACAAGTATCTTATAATGTTAAATATTCGATTAATATAGCGTGTATGCTGAAAAGATCTGTTTATTTTATTTACAAACGAAAGAGAGAAGTTTGTGATCAGTAGACATTTATTTTGAAATATTTCTACGTGGATACACTCTTCTGTTTTCAAGGATTTGGCAAAGACTGATCAAAGTTTAAGTGAGCGCTTTGTTGTTAGATCGCTGATCGTGCCACGGGGAAGGATTGAGAGGTTTTGTTTTGTTTTCTGGATTCAATGAGAGCTACGCATCTTCGAGCCTCTTTTGTTTGGAAACAATGGAAATAAGGTAAAACCGCAGAGCGAGAGAATGCCCGTAATTGGGCGGGTGGAAGCTTTAGAACGTGGAGATACACTGAATGAAATCCTCTGAAATAAATTCTGAATAAAAAATAGTTATTTTTCGATTTACACACACACACTCTCTTTCTTTCATTCTTTCTTTTCTTTCTTTCTTTGTTCTTCTCTTTTTCTCTTTTATCTGCAAAACAAGTCGTAATCTCAGGTTAATCAAGGATAGGTTTACTTCTTTATCACAATAGATGAACGTCTCTCAGCATTCTTCTTGCTAAGAAATTTATGTCTAATTGTAGGGTGAACTTTCGGGCATTAGGAGTAAATTGAGAATATGTATGTGAATGCAGTTAGTCAGTTGCTTGTACTGAAATGTCTTGGCCCTGGAGTTGCAAAATTTAAAAACACTTTCGGAAAAAAACTTCGTTGACAAGAAAATGTTAATGATGCACCAGAAAGGTTTCCTGCACGTCTTGGGTATGATAATCGAGTAACCTGTACGTGCCCTTCCGACCGTTCGTCCGTCACATCTGTGGGCAAGCTGTCACTTTTATGGGGCGAGGAGTCGTTCAACACGTCTCGGTCTGCTGGAAGGGAACTGGCCATTTTTCGTGTCCTTCTAGCCTAATTAAAAATCTCACATCAATCATTACGAAAATACTTTTAAAACCGTCCGAGACGCGAGCGTCGGAGGCACACCCTAAACTACATAGAAGTAACGTGGAGGAAAACCTATGTGTAAACACCGGAAATATCTTGAGAATTTAGAAATAATGTGTCCTGCCGAATAAATGGAATTAGAACGTCAGTTTAATAACTGAGTTTCCGAAATATGTGAATTGAAAGTCTAGGTGTGTATTGTGAAGTTTTGTTGCTAAGCAGTGGAAGTCGATTGCTTCACTATAGGGGGATCCGTGTTTCGCTACCCAACCGTCTTTTTATTTTCATTTCCCTTATGGTTTTTTATTTGTAGTAATTTATTTGATGTTTTTAAAAATTATTTAAATCATTAATTATTTTTAAAAACACACACTCCGTGTGAGACACAAATATAATATAGTATTTCAAATATAATATATAAGTATAATACACTTGAAATTCTCAGTCAGAGCCACTAACTGTCTTCCTTTGCTGTGTTTGATGTGCAGCACAGGAAATACAGTGCAAAATAAAGTGCGTAAGTGTAATCTAGAAATAGAATCAATTAGATATGTATAATATAAACGAATTGTAATTTCATTATCTGGAAATATATCGTTTAAAGTTAGATAATCAGGAAGCAATGGAATAAAGCTTTTAAAAAATTCAATCATTAAAAAATCGTACAGATAATTATGATAAATTAATAATAAACAGTAAAAATATCGACCTTTACTTGAACGTGAACTGGTAGTAGAAAGTCACACTATGACGTAAGTACGTAAGGATGTGGTTATTTTGTCAGTTCATTCTTTGAACACTTACTTGAAATCCTGTATGATTAATAATTCAAATGTTGTGCTAATGATGGATTAAAAAAGCCCTCATTCACAGCACACTATAGATAGTGTGTCACATTTTTCTGAATATACACTCCTTTAATTAGTGACATGGATAATACATACTAGTAAAAAGTCAATTCATAAATACAGTGAATATGAAAATATTTTTTACAACATCCCTCTTTGGAAAACACACAGATATTCAGTATTTTCATATTTTTCGGATTACATTAAATAATTATTGTATTTAATTACATTAGGGGTCATCCATAAATTACGTAACGCTAAAGGGGGGAGGGGATCTGAGGCAATGTTACGCTGCGATACATAGGGATAGGAGGGTGCTTTACAAGGGGGAGAGAGGGTATTGAAAATGCTCGAAATTTGCGTTACGTAATTTATGGACGGCCTCTTAATCCTTCAGTAAAACACTTAATCTGCGGTTAAATTGAATAAATCTACACTTTCTTGCGGTAATGTAAAATTTGGAAGCGCCTGTCTGAACTTCAAATCTGATTCTTTCCAAGTTTAAGACGAAATACTTTTCTTAATTTGCAAAATTTATTGTAACTAATTTGTAAAATTTGCTGTTGATTCTACTTAATATGTAAGATTAGTGGTTAGTTAATTATTTTTTTTTCGTTGATGCCTAAACAAATTAAAAGTGATAACATTTGGAATCATTTCCTAAAACTTTGGACACTTGCCTAAACAAAACTTCGATTTACCAAACATGATAACTATGACTTTTGTAAGTACTATAGTCATGCACAGTAATTCTTATGAAGACTCAGTTTAAAGCAATCATATGAACGCTGTTTCTACTTTATTCCGTGGTGGAAAATGTACATCTCTCATGTCCTCAGTTATATGCATGGAGGAGTTTGGGGGGACGGGAGGGAGGAGGACCTCCCCGTTTGTATTGATTTTATTATCATGTTTTACAACGATTCTCTATTTATATCACTGGAAATTTCTCGGTGTGGCCAATAGTTCGAATCCGAAAGTAAGACATAACACAAAAGACAGTCGACACCAGTTAGAACGAATCTCTGGAGACCAACATTTTGGGCTCATTGTTTTTATAAGATATGCCAAAATCTCTATAACCGATATGCTAAAATCTAATAGTTTCCCCACTATTATTGATTTGATTCTTTCCGAGACTCATTAAAATACCCAAACATCGTGAATTCGAAATAATATTTGTTTTAAAATATTATTTTTACTTTGGTTTGCTGTGGGGAGATTTTTATTATTAATTTTTGAAGATCATTATTTAGTGTTCTTGCATTCTCGCTTGGTTTTACATCGTCCATAGTCAAAATTTCTTAGTGAAATCTTTATACCCTTGAATGACCTTAGAATTGTTAAAGATTTCTTCATTTTGTATCTCACTCATTTTCTGTTGTGGAAGTTCTCATTTCCTTTTTACATATACTGTGTTCTAGCAAGATGGGGTTTCGCTTGTTTTATCTCGCTGACCGCGTCGATGGAGATATCAGGATCAACACAATTGCCTTGGATGAGGTGAAACAACTTCCTCAGTGGCGCGTTCCCGCAGACCGTTTTATTCGCCGGAAACGGAATAAAAATAATCCAAGAGATGCTTCGCCTGCAAACTCCTAGGTTATTAGAATTCGCGGTCCACGTCGATGATTGATGATTGATAGTGATTCCAGACGCGTTAATGGGCAAGGTAATTATTCCCTAAGCGTAGTGCATGTTTTCCTCCGGAAATTGCGGTGAACTTCCCCGCTGGATGGTGAGGTCCGGCGCCAACCCATATGTCGGATAGCGGGGATTTCCTTAACTAGGTACCTCTCACCAGCGGGGCACAGCCTCAGCCAACCTCTAAGCTCCCGACCGATCACCCTGCATGTGTGGTAATGTAGTGCTTGTAAATGTGTGTGTAAGTAAGGAATGAGGTTAGGACAAGAAAAGGGAAGGAAAAATCGCGCGCGGTCCGTGGCTCATTTTTTTGGGTACTGTTCCGGCATTTGCCTGGTTTGGTCGGAAAATCACTGAAAACTACAAGAGCTAGCAGCCGCTAGAATTCTCCTCCAGACAGAGTGTATTCGACGAGCCAGTTATCGAAAATCCTACCAGCTGTGGGATTCGAACCCCAGGACCTCCCGGTCAGAGTCATGCAATGACATCAGTTGATGTCCTGAGTCGCCTCAGCCCGTTTGCCTATTATAGGCTAGACTGATAAACGTGTTGGATGTTAACAAAAAAACGAAACTTCCGTGGTGGTAGCTGATATTTTGTGGTAATCCATGATTGGAATTGGACGAAAGGGATAATCAACCACAATTTTAAGTGTGGTTGATTATCCCTTAAAATTGTGGTTGATTATACCTTCAACAAAATCCAAAAAAACGAAACACGAAATGCAGTTTCCGAACGTAAAACTTTGAGTTAGTGTTACTAGTCGCGCATATGCTCAGTGTCCTCACATGTGGTCAATAAACTTCTTCATTGTGACATAACATCTCGAGGCGGAACAGGAGTGGCTTCCGGCGCGTGGAGCGCAGCGAAAGCGCGAGTGGTGCGCGCGGAGCAGCACCTGCAGCCGCGCCCACCTGCGCCCCCTGCCCCGTGGGTTGGCCCTGCCCGGCGCCCGGAAGACGCCACCGTATTTGCCGCGCGCGCCGCCGCCGCAAAGTGCCAGGAGGCGACTGCGGCTGTGACTATCACACGGATAATACATTTAGGCGGCTCAAGGTCATTTTCCACCCCCACCCCTTTTGTCACTATCTCGTCACCGGCGCGGTCTGAACGAAGAGGGGAGTGACCATGAATGAGTGAGTGATGCGTGTGTGGGTAAATACTGACTCCCAGAGCGAAGACTATTGATGTGATTAGTCCCGTAAGTGCAGTACATGTTTTATATAGGGGGTGTGTTGCTCCTTCGCTGGAACGTGAGGTTTGGCGCAACGTGCTCCATCCGTGGGCGGCGCTCGGAGTGGGGTATGGGGAGAAGGGAAGCAACCGCGCGAAAGAAATTGTTCCCACCATAGCAATAAGGCGAGTATGTGATCAAGAGTCTTCGGCCTCGCATGAGAGAATGCTCCTCCTGACTTTCAGTCATTCACGGCCTACAGTTAGGAACAGTCTTGTTTCTACAGTCCATAATTTGCCCCAAAATCGTTATTTTTTAGTGGAAAATTAATACTAATGAAAAAAATATTACAAGATAATTGAATAATTCCAGTTGAATAAAATGTAACTTTGTACATCTAGACGAAAGGTCCTTGAATTTGACATTCAGCAGCACATTTTGTTGCTTGGAAACCTTCCTAACGGCTAATTCCCGAGCGACTAAATGTGCTGGTGAATTTCAAATTCTTGGCCATTTCTTGTAGGTGTACAGTTACATTTTATTCAACTGGAATTATTCAATTATCTTCTAATATATTTTCATTAGTATTAATTTTCCACTTAAAATTAATGTTTTTCGAGCAAATCATGGACTGTACAAACAAGACTGTTACAAACTGTATGTTCCAAGTAATGATTTTCGTCGATCAAAATAATTCACTGTATTAGCATTACTGAGATTATTGAAAGAGAAAATGGATCAGACAGGCAACAGAGTTTTTCAATAGCCGATGAAATGAAAACTATTCTTCATACTAATGTACTACCTTATTATTCAATGTGGACGACAAGAATAGGTCATGTGCCGAAATATAAGAAAAAAAAAATATAATTGTAATTTTCAAAAATTAACAATCTGGAAAGTGCATTCGCACAAAAGAGCTCCAGCCTCAGCGTTCTCCTTATTTTAATATCAATTTGGGGGTAACCCGTGGTATCATCACAAAATTAATTAACAGATTATTGGGGATGGAGATATTCATGTTTTAGGCATTTGCTTGATAAATAGGAGGAGAGCATAAATGGATGAAAGTGATGGCTCCTTTCTTAGCTCTCAATTGGACTAGGATATTATATTAGGGATTTCAGCAAGGATATTATAATACACTTTATATTCTTACTGATATAGAAAGTCAGTACTTTTACTGTGACAACGGAATCTTGTGGAAGTTGTTCAGCTTGAGCTTTAGAAAAAAATGAGTGCTTGGTGCATGTGTGACTGGTTTCTCATTTTTGCGAGCACTGCCGGATCGTTATAAAGGAAGGAATTCAAAATGAAAATGCCCCCCCCCCGAAATATTCCGGATTCCTGTTAAAACGGCCTCCATTTTTACAATATTTCGTAGTTTTTCTAATCCTCCGAATTCTGTGCCTTTCCTTCCATTTCAGTACTACCTGGTTTACTTTTTGCACGTCAAGCCGAATCCTTTCCAACCCCAATATATTCTACGCATTGTGCCATTTCATCATTCTTCCCTTTTCTTCGTCCTGCGTGTGGCCCCAGCGCCGCTCGTCCGCTCCGCCGCCGCCGCCCGCCGGACCCTTGCGCCAGCCAGGCCACTGCCCCGATGCTGCTCCGGAGCCTCAGCGCCGGCGGCGGCCTTGAATGTTCGCGTGCTGACCCAGTTGAGTGGCCTCCGACTGTCTGGCGAGTTTCAATGTCGCACCGCTCGTCCGGCCGCATTACGTGGTCACGAGTTCCCCATGAAATAGGTTCGCAATAAAAATGATTGTGCCTAATCGCAGCGCTTAATGGGCCTGAACTGATATGTCTGACGTAGGAGCGATTCAGAACCCTTGGTCTCCGTGACAATCGGTGGAGCACAGGGAATTAGTGAGAGTGAAAGTACCAACTTGGATATTACGCCATTCCAACGAGGAGATTCGCAGAGGTAGGAGCTTGAACCGGTAATGACTTTGGTATTTTTGAGCGATGTATATGATTTGCTCGGAAATGTGTTTGAGAGCAAATCATGTCAGACCTTCGTATTTTGATTGTTCATCGTTTTTTTAAATAACTTCCTTCAGAATCGCCATCGGTCAGTTAATTATATATTAAGGTGGAATCTACCGTAAAGTGACAATGTCGTGCGTCTGTTATTCATCCAACCCTTGGAATTCTTAGAGCGTTTTTATTCACTTGAACCATTCACAGAGGACCATTCGGAAAAAAATTGCGAACATATAAGGGAATTCCAATTCATTAATTCTTAATTACACTTATGAATCCAAGGGTCTGATTGGGGAAAATGTAAAAAAAAGCGTTAAACTTATTTTTGTATTTGTTATGAAAAGCTATTACAACCCAAGGTAATTTTTCGTTATGTATAGACTTATTAAAAGCATTTTGCGCAAATGGTCATAGAATGACTTTGTTTGGTCTCTACAATCTTACCTCAAATCCAGTGTGTCGCGAGTTCAAATTCCATTAAGTATCTGAAGCAAATTTTCTATTTTTGTTATTTCATCTTTAACGGGCCAAGTATCAGCGCAAATGGAAATTAAAATGCTGTTTCTGTGGGAAAGTATGACACTAAGGACATGGACACAGTTTGTCCGATTTCTTATGTCACATTTCAGATAACTGATTGCCTTATAATTACTCTCTCAATCAGAGACGAATGAGTGGGAACACTCAATGTCATTTTCAACTTTAATGTTATTTTCACGTTTTTGTGCCTTCCGGGTAAGATACATTTAAATAATTATATTGTTTTCTACAATTTCCGAAATAATTTTCTGTGACCTTTGCCGTTCCCGATTTATCGTCATTTCGATTTTTGTTCTTCCCGGTAGTTATTCTTCTTTTGTTTTAAGGGTTCTCGTTACAAGAATGCTATTTCTTATTTGATAAGCTATGTGAAATAGGGAATTGTATATTTATTCTTTTGTATTCATGAAGAAAACTGATGATGATGAGATGAAAACTTACGATCTTGAGATTCGGCTAATTTTGGTGTTAATGAAAGAGAACATATTTGAGAAAACTTTCAGTAAGTGGAACTACCTCCATAATCTTATGATGGGGATTGTTCCTTTCTTGAGAACGGAGGAAGTTGGCTGTCGCAGAGAACCTTCGATGAGAATTTCGACTTGTGGTATCGTCGTACTCTTCTCGGTGACTCCGAGAAGAAACAGCGACAAAAAAGCAAAAACAAAAACCTGTCCGGGTGTCT
Source organism: Acheta domesticus (assembly GCA_031308135.1). Classification (NCBI taxonomy): domain Eukaryota; kingdom Metazoa; phylum Arthropoda; class Insecta; order Orthoptera; family Gryllidae; genus Acheta; species Acheta domesticus. The sequence goes on from JAHLJT010004523.1 coordinate 15,181, forward strand.
AATTCCGTCCTGTGTGCACTAATTGCGTGAAGCGAGGCGATAATGACGCTGAAATTGAGCGGTGGCTGTATTTGTAATGAAGTGTGTCGACAGCGCACTTAAATTCGCCTTATTTACCCGGTCGCCCTCATCCCCTGCCGGGGCGCCGCCGCCACATGCCGGACGCCGCCGAGGAGGCTGCTGCCGCCGCCGCTGCTTCGTCATGGGAGCAGCACCTGCGCCCGCGCGCTCCATCTGCCGCCTGGAAAGTAGGCTACCTCCTTTTCACTCGATCAGATGAAAAGGCTGCTGCTGCTGCGGCTGCTTTTTGTGGGCGGGCGAACGTGCTCCCGAACGCATCTATGCCTCTTCTAATGATCCCCGTAGCCGCCAAGGATCCCCTTACTTTTCTGCCCAGGAAGTTGTTATCGTATTTGCTACGGTGGTGTTAACCCAGTGGGAACCCCAAACAGCCTCCGGATAAATGTACGCGCCGATGGTTTACGTGCTGGGACGATCGTGCGTGAAGTTGTTAATCGTCTTGTATTCGGTGATTAGTGAGTAGCGATGAGAGTTCCTTTACAGAAGTTCGATTATCCAGTGATGAAAGGCAAATTCGCTTATATCTAAATTGAAAGGTCTTAGGTTGTTTAATTATTAGAATTATATATGAGGTACACTAAAATTAGTTCCAATTATTTTTCGTGGTTTCAAATAATTATACTTGTTAAACATATCTATTGCAAACATTTTTACGTGCAGGTTTTCACAGAGATCCTAGATATATTTGGTAAGTGTCAATAATTGAGTTTTAAAAGAAGTTTTATATTTTAGATTTTATTTGACCTGTAAGTCGGTATGTACTAACTTGGCGTGTACTAAACTAGTCAGACTACAACAACACACGCAGTCTTGCATTGCTTCTAAATATGCAATTTTCGAAAGTTCAGAAAGTTCAACGAAGAAGAGACCCGCTCATTTTGTTAAGCGCCCGATCTTTTATCCGTGGGGGAAAAATGAAGGGAAAAAAATAGATCGGGTTTTTGAGATTTTCTTTAAAAAAAATATTAATTTCAAGTACAAATTGTCCGAAAACTACTCGTTTGTTGAAAACAAATGTGCATAACCTTTTCTAAAAAGTTAATTTTTTACAACAGACTTACAACAGACAATAGACAGAAGGCAAACGTATCTATCTTCAATTTTGTAGTTTTGAGGTGTTAACCTTTTGCAATTTTCGAAAATACGCAGAGTTCACCGAAAATGAGACTAACATCATATTTCTTTATCGTCTCTTGATATATACAAGATAAAACTTTCAAGAAAAAAATTGGCTCGATTTTTGAAAAAAAAATTTAAAATCACCTGTATTTCGCGCAAAATTACACGAAAATTACTCACATTTAAAAAAATTCAACATTATCTTATTTCAAGATCTGCCTATAAAGAACTGATTTCATTAAATTACTTAATTTCATTCAATATTGTAATTGTCGGATTACGCTCCCCCCAAAATTGTACTTTTGCAATTTTCGAAAAATCAAGGAATCAAGGATGAGACCTGCAGAAATTTCTTAAGCGTTCTTCACAAACAAAGTTTAATAAAAAAAAATAGAGCCATTTTTGAGAAAATTTTGAAAATGTTTTTGAGGCTCCATGTAAAGTACCCTCAAAAATCAAAATATACGTTTGAAACTCCCAAAGCCTCAAGTTGAAATCGATCGAGGAATATCAATTTTGGAGAAAATTAACTGAACGATGTATGCGTTAGCGTTGTTCACAGACGGACAGACAGACGGATTGTCGTTTTGCCGTCAATCGATTTTTCAAAATGAAGGAGCCTGAAAACAGATTCTGGCTACAGCACGTGTTAGAGAAAGAAAGTTTCTATAATAAAGAACATGATTTAACGACTTTTTCTTTACCAGGACCCGATAACAGAAGTTTTTCTGTTCTAAATAACGCACGGTTACAATATTGCCTCTTCTAACATCCGTAAGGGGCGAGAAAGTAAAAAGAGTTACTGTGGTAGAAAATAAACCTTATTTGTTACCTGTATTGTATTGTAAAATATTGCTAATTAAGGAATAAATATTTTACCAATTAAAAATTAGACAGTCTTCCTCTCATTAAATGGATGATATAAATTACAGTGTTAATGAATTTTCTTGGAAGTTCAGAATCTTTAATGAAAGATTTCAGTTTCTCTGTTTCCCCGTGGATGTACTTGGACTTCCGTTATGAAATTAATCATGATTTTTTACTAATAACTTTATTACACCCGTAGAAATGATGTAGATAAGTGGAAAATTTTGAGTTTACGAAAATTGGTCGAACTAAAAATAGAAGTTGCCAAGTGTTTGTCCTTTTTTCCCCTATTTTGTTCCCGAGGTACCGGGAATGATTTTCCGAAATTCAGTGACTCTCACGTATAATTGGTTTCCATTGCTATGCCTTTGTACGTGTAACTGAACTTAAATCCTGTTGTCAAAAGTCAATTCACGTTTCCATGACCTGCTAATAACTTGCTCCGCGGTAGTAATGGTGGCGGTCGTGAATGTTTTTGGAAGCATTATAAAGTGGTGAACCTTCAATCTTTAAATTCGCCAAAATGAAGATTGTTATCGCACAAAGCTGCTCGAAGACGCTTCTCTCGTTTTTTTGTTGTTTTTTTTCGTTTCCCCGCCTCTCCTTCCATCATTGCTTCGTATTCATTCATTCATACCAACATACACAACAGTCCATCAATAACGTACATTCTTCAGGTAAGCAATATGTATCGTCATCGTATAACTGTCATCGTAATAACGATATTTGAGCACACTATTATTATAATATTGTGACTTCTTTTACTGATTGTCGTCACTATCAAAACATTGCAGACCAGCACCTGGAGTGTGTGGAGAATGGATCTACTCTAAGGTGTTTCTCATCGCATTGTAATGCTCGCAAAGTGTCACACTGAATCTAAAATAACAAATTTATTTTTGAAGTAATACAAAGAGCTGCAAAGGTACAAAAGCCTAACTTATGGCGCCGCTCTCCGCTTCCAAGCACCCGTACTAACGCGTTAGGTGGCGTTCGAAGAAGGGGTTTAATGCAGAGAGTACGTAATGAATGCCATGAAAGAGTGAAGTATCACGAAGCAATTCTTTTCGAAAGTAAGATGCCATTTTTCCAAAAGTTGTTTGGCTTGGCGAGGCGCGAGGAAGCGCGGCGGCGCAGGGGGCGCGGCGTGGCGTGGTGTGGCGTGGCGTGGCGCGTGCGGCGCGCAGCCCCCAGCGCGGGCCCCGTGCCCTACATCGGCGGCCCCTCGCCTCGCCCCGCGTCGCCCGCCCCGCCGCGCCTCGCGCGCGCTGGGGCCGCGGCTGGCGAGCGGCCGAGCGGCTGGCGAGCGGGCACTCGGCCGCATGGGCGGCTGGCAAGCGGCGGGCGGGCGGGCGGACGAGCGAGCGAGCGAGCGCGCGCTGGGGCTCGTGGCGGGGAGCGGCGAGGGCGGGGAGGTGCGGGGCGGGGCGGCCCCGCGTGGCCCCGCGAGCGGGAGATGAGCGCCGAGAACAATGCCGCAGCTTCCGGGGACGCGGCTCATGCCCCGATGGGCGGGCGAGCGAGCGACCAGCTGCCCGCCTGCGCCGCTCCCCGCCCTGGCCCGCACTCCCCCGCCCCGCCCCGCCACGCGCAGCCGCGCCCCGCCGCGCCGCGCCGCGCGCGCGCCGCCGCTGCCGGCAGCTGCAGCCGGACGCGAACCCGGCGTCGGCCGCGAGGGCGTCGGTGGCGTGGCGCGGCTTAGGCTGCGGCGGGGGAGGGCTGGGCGGGGCGGGGCGGGGCGGCCGCCACGCTCTTCCGCACCCGGCTACGCCCTGCTCTGATCCGGGCCTGCGACGTCGCTACGGAACGATTTTGGTCTCGTCTTTGTGGGGTTCCAAATTCAGTTTAAAAAAAATTGCTTACGCAGGTGATTACATAGTTAAGTTCAATTTAACTCTACATATGTAAAACTTAAAAGTATTACCCATGTGGATCTAGCTCGGAGAATTTCTTGAGGAAAATGTGAAAGGGAAGCTGATTTTGTAATCTGGTTGTAGGTATTGGATTTTTGCCGAGTCTGTGTACTGATTGTGAAGGGATCTGGGGTATGTTTGGGAAGTAGCTAGAAAGACGATATGATGATATGCAGTATCCAAGTTGAATTTATTGCGTAATTGTTTGGTGACGTACTAGGGAGCGTTTGAAATAATTCTAAAAAATTCGTTTTGTACTATTTGCAATTTCGTTTGGTTGTTTTTTGCTGTATTTAACCGATTGGGCAAGCGTGTAATAGCAAGGGTCTTAATATTGCGTTGTATGTCTTTATGTAATGTCATTATTGCTATGTCTCATTATTGCTTTCTTAATGCTGATTTGTATGGAAAGGGGCTCGATGTGTATATTAATGTCTTTAGTTATATTAGCTTGATTATGGCTTGAGTAATTTTGGCGTTTATATGCTGCTTCCAATTGAATTATGTGTCGATGTTCAGTCTTGGAATCTGATTGGTTTATTGCGAGGTACCAGATAATTTTTGTGTTGTTTAGCATTAGCGGTCGCGGGAGTGAGTTTAGTCGGCGTATGAAGATCTTGGCGGCCGGTTTGGTTGGATTGAGTTGAATTTTGTATTTTGAAACCCGGCTATCAATCAGGTTAAAGATATAATAGGACTCTGTTGCTTAATCAGTAAGTGAAGGGCTAATCAAATTCAGGTGAAGACCATATACGAGTTTATAAGACGACACAAGGTATCGTGCAGAATGTTCGTGTGTCAATCTGAAAGCAACATGCTTTTGTTTCGTATGCCTGTGGTCGATCAGTGACCTATTCAATTCTGAAAAGAGATTCGCACTGGTACCTGTATGTTGGATTCTTGGTATACTGGATAGGATGTGCAGTAATGTAACTGAAGAATCTTTAAAAAAAATAAGGTGTTATTTCTCGTGGCTATCACCAGTCTTTGTACGTCCGATACATTGGTAGTTTACATAATTAGAGTAAGTTTACATTATTATTGTGGTTGCTATATTTCAGAAGCACATTGCACTATATGAACAGGTTAATCGCGTTTAGTTTGCCTAAAATGAGTTAAAAAATCCCTCGGCAATTTTCGTCTTAAACGTTTGCTATGAGGTTTCTGTTTGCGAGTTTGAAGTCAGTAGCGGACGGTATTCGAAATATTTTGCTTTACAATTTTGTGAATACGAGTAGAAGTGAGAAATATACTGATGAGAGTGATAACGAGTTCTTGGTTGAGGTGAGAGTTAGGGATAAACGAGGGTACTTAAGTGATTACTCCTTTTGGAAGGTTTGCGTTTTGAGAATACTGGTTTTAGATGTTGCAGACCAGTCTGAAGACGCATACGTAGCTCAATTTTGGTCGTACAAAACACAGTTTGGTAGGTATGTTAGGATATGTGGAATTAAAGCGGGGATGATTTCTTGAGTAGGAGATATAATTGATGGTTTCTTCTAGTAGCCAGGGCACATTTGTTCATGATATTTGCTCTCCATATGAGTCCTCTGTCGAATAATACCTAGAGATGTTTGTCCGTGGCATTGCGGAAGTCAATGCTATGTTGTGGTTTGGTACGTGAGAATGAGTGGTTCAGAGATCTTCAAAGAGTGAATATTTTTCCTTGACTTTTGCTTGCGTTTATCTTTTTTTTTTTTTTTTTTTTTTTTAAATTTATTTTCTTCTGTTCGGCATAATATGCCTTTCAGGGGTTTTAATGTACAATCTTATAATACAACATAATTTTTGGCCTTTGGCTAACAGTATTTGAGGAAGGCCACACGGCTACCTCGAAAAACAAAGTCTGCAGAGCAGTAATCCAGATGAAATTGTTTTACGTTTTATTAGCTTTTAAGTTAACATCTTAAGTTGTTTAACGTTTTGGCAGCAGGGGTGGTTAAGGGGGAGGATTCATTCTAATTTACGGTGGTTTAAGAGAATCTTTGGGGTATCGGGAGATAATGCGGTTTGGAATAGAAGCATTTTTGCCTAGATTAAATATTTGTGCACTTGTACAAGACGGAAGAAGGGTAAAAAAATCTGTTGCTCACCTGTTGAATGTACTCATTGATAGGAGGAATATTTAGCTCTCTGTGTATTTGCTTATTTGGAATAAACCATGGGGCTTGTACGGCTTTTCGTAAGTACTTGTTTTGGATAATTTGAAGTTTCTTTAGATGTGTGTTTGCTATATTGTTCCAAATTTGACAGGCATAAGTTAATGAAGGACGTATTACACTTTTAAATACGGATAATGCGCATTCCAGACTAAGTGAAGACTTGTTATTTATTACGGGATAAAGTTTGTTAATTTTTGCATATGTTTTGTTTGAGATCTCTTGAATGTGGTTTTTCCATGTTAATTTTTGATCTAGTAATACACCTAGATACTTAACAGGTGTTTCATTACGCAGCCATGGAATTACAGTATTATTAATTTTAATTTGTCGTGGTTGGTTAAGTTTTCTTAATGTGAATATTTTAGGCTGTGATTTGGTAGGATTTATGGCAATTCTCCATTTCATTGTCCATTTGACAAATTCGTTTAAATCCGACTGGAGATCTTTGCAAGCGTTGGTAATATCAGAATTTGCATTAAATAATACTGTGTCATCCGCGTAAAGTGCTATTTCTGAGTAGGTCATTTCTGGGTAGTCTGCAATGTATACATTAAACAATAAGGGAGATAGTGGAGAGCCTTGAGGCACGCCGGCTTTAATGATGTGTGCTCTTGATTTATTATTGTTAATATTAACTTTGAAATCTCTCTCTGCTAAGAAACTTTTAATGATATTTTGGAGATAATCTGGAGTTCCCAATGTTTGTAGTTTGTAAAGTAGTCCCAGATGCCATACTTTATCAAAGGCATGTGCAATGTCGAGAAAAAATTGCAGCTGTGTACATGCGGTTGTGAAATCCTTCCGCGATGTATTCTGTTACTCTTAACAACTGATGGCTTGTGGAATGGTTTGGGACGAAATCCGAATTGCGTATTGGGTAAGGCCTTGGTTTCGGTGAAAAATTTGAATAGACGAGATTTTATAAGTTTCTCGAATATTTGGCAAAACTCGGTAACAAGCTTATTGGTCTATAGCTACACGGATCTTGTGGATTTTTGTTCGGCTTACGTATTGGAGTTATAATAGCTGTTTTCCAAGTCTTTGGATAATATCCTAATCTTAAACATGCATTGAAGAGTGCTGTTAATGCTGCAACCGCATTGCGAGTAATTCTTTCATCATTTATTATTGATTAAGTCATGACCTGCTGATTTTCTCGGTTTTAATGTCTTAATGATTTGCTGCGTCTCGGACGGGGCTATAAATTTAGTTTTTGTCGGAACGGAATATCGCGGGGCTGATAAGTTTTCTTCCACCTCTCGTTGGAAATCAATGTCGGTTACAGGGTTGGTTACAAATATTTTTCAAAATTTTCCGCTAGAGTTTCTGCTTTTTCGAAATCCGTCGTTGCTAGTCCTGCGTTAGTTGATAACTGGGGGATAAAAGATTTTCCTTTGTTATCATTTTAACTGTATTCCACATTGCCCTAGAGTTTGGAGGGATGCTGGCTAAATAGTTTTGAAAATGTGTACATCTAACTTTATGAAGCTCTTGTTTAATTTTTACAGAGATACTATTTAATTTTTGTTTCAAAAGTTTTGTTACGTGAATATTGCCACATTCTGCGAAGGTTATGTTTTTCTTTGATTAAATTTAGTAGTGGTTTTGGAAGAGGAGTATAATTTTTTGTGAAATTTCTGATTTTAATAGAAGATCTTTTAATAGCATTTTTAATTACGTTTTCGAGGGAGCTAATACAATTGTCTATTTCTGATGATGTTTTAAGATTTTTCGGATACTGACATTCATTAGTTAGAAAGTGTCTATACATGCCCCAATTTACTTTTCCATCAATTATTTTTTCGTTTTGATATGGTTGGTTCAGCTTTGAATGAAATTATACTGGGTTGTGGTCCGAATCTAATTCTGGTTTCACATTTTGTAAATTGGTAGATTTAGATTTTGTGTAATCACTATATCTAGAATGTCAGGAAACAACATTTGGGTTATAGGGGTAGTATGTTGGCTCTGAAGGAGCTAATATATTAAGATTTCTTTGCAGTGCAAATTTCTGAAGGAGTTTGCCATTATATGAAGTAGTATTACAGTTCCAAATTTGGTTTTACAGTTTAGATCTCCAGCTAGTAATATTTGCGATCTACCATCAAATACTGCTTTCATGAAACTCGACGGAAACTTTTTGTTTGGAGGTTTATACGCTGCAATTACAATTATGTTAGAAGATACCAATTCGATCTTGATGATAATTGATTCTATTTCGTTTGAGGACGGGGATTGTATCAGCGTATGTTTAATTTTCCTGTTGATGAGAATTGCTACCCCACCTGATGCTATTAGCGAAATTCTATCACTGCGGTAGGATAAATAGTTGGGGATCGAAAATCTTTCTCCCTGCTTTAAATGTGTTTCTGAAATACACGCTACATCTATGTCATGGACTTTTAGAAAGTATCTTAATTCGTTCTCTGGCGCTTTACGCCATTGGCATTCCAGTTGAGAAGTTAAAGTTTTCTATTTTATTTTGTGCCATTAATATGCATGGAAATAAGTCTTTCAACCATTTGATGTAACTGAGGTATGATTGCAGAAAGAATATTGTTTATAATTGTTTGAATTAGGTTTTCGTTTATTACATTCATATTTTGGAGAACTGGCGGCGGGTTCCTGTTATCTTGCCTAGGCGGTTGACTAGCGCGATAAGCGAAAGAATGCAAGGGCGTTGGGTTTGACTGCAGAGGAGGAAACTCTTGAGGGACATAGTGATAAGGTTGAGCGTTCTGATTCGGAAGGTGATTTATGTGCTGCCTATTTTGGTGATTTGAAAATTTAAGATTAGCCCGATTCCAGTTATATTTTTTTAACTGCTTCTTTATAAGCTTTGCAGCCTTTGTAATTAGCCGTGTGCGCCTCACTGCAGTTTACACATTTCGGTACATTATTATATTTAGGTTTATCACATTGAGAGTAATGATGATTGTCTGAACATCTCACACATCTAGGTCGCCTTCCGCAATTTGCCTGTGAATGGCCGAAAGTCTGACAATTTTTGCACATGATTGGGGCTTTAGGCTTGTTGCGAATTTGCACTTTAATAATGTTATATATAAATTTTGTAAGTCTTAAATTGCTTTGTTATTTTCATTATCAGTTAAATCTACAGCAACGGTAGTTAACGGTTTACGTTCTCTTCCGAACAGCCGAACAACTTTTAGAACTTGAAAGTTTTTCGAAAGTTCGTTAAATATTTCCGATTCTGAATAGGTAATTGGAAGATCTTTTATAACAACTGAAAAACATTTTTGAGTAGGGTCCCTGTATGTGTGGTGTTCAATTTTTCTCTTTTTCACAAAATTTCCGGTATTCTCGATAGTCCTCTATTGAGCTAAATAGAATTTTTACAGTATCTTTTTCTAATTTAGTTGAAAACGTGTCTTTTGCAATAGATTCCAGTTCACTGATAAATAAGGTATAGTGATAACTTTATGAACGTAAAAGGGTGGTATTTTAATGAATGTTTCGTCACTTCCTTCCCTTCGTTTTGTGAATTTTCTTCGGTCATATTTCTAAAACCATCGTACCTATTCTGAGTTGGCACATTGTACAATAATCTTTTAGAACCACAGTTTTCCTCTGGGAGATCTACATGCAAACGTTTTAGACCTTTATTTTGTTCATTACAACACTAGTAAACTGTTGAGAAAACTGAATGTTGCGGGGCAACTCCATACCTGTTAACATCAGCATCGCTAGTGCTTACTGACTGAAGGTTGGTCAATGTTCTGTCTGTTTCTCCATCCAGCTGCTGGGCGGGCGGTTGAGATGTGTTAAATTGCCCCTGGGGTTGAATGTCTGCCATCTGAATTGGGAATGGGAGGACACCTCCATTCATTGCTGCGAACTGATCTGGCGTGTCACCATTGAGAACTTGTGCTGCTGACACCAGTTGACCCCCAAAACCGGGGGGATTTGATGCGAACATACAGCTTTCGCTGCACCACTTAACTTTCACTTAGCAGAAAAAAAAAATATTCGTTGTGCACAATAAACAATACTGATACTCAATAAACAACACTGTTAGAAATAATAGGGGGCCGCTGGTAGCGGCACCCGTTTGAACGCGCAACTAAACACTAGTTGAGTGGAGCACCGAAGCACAGCGATAAGCGGAGCGATACGATGCTTACTCGACGATGTCTAGAGCCAGACTGTCGTTTATCTGAATTTGTCGTTCGAATGAACCCATTCGGAAATACGGTGAGTGGAAGTTGAAGAGTTTCTACTAATGTTTCTAATTCCACTAGCCTGCGAATTTAAATTTTTTTGTTTGTTGCCTAAAGTTAAAAAACGTACTTTTATATAATGTCGATGTGCTGAATCCGAATTTTGAGTCAATTTACTTCTATCTCGTAAGGTTTTCTTGCGAAATCACGTTAAATGTATAATTACGCGAATTTCATCACAGACTATGTCATAATACATTTTTATTTTAAATAAAAACAATATTTAATACACACAACTTGCTGAAATTAATGTGTCTGTCAATACATGCACACAAGAGTGTTTTTGCTTTATTTTCGTCTGTTTTCTTCACTAATGGAAACAAATTTCACATCCG
>JAHLJT010004524.1:0-20000 GCA_031308135.1 Acheta domesticus
AACACCTTCTTTAAAAATTATTGACTTTGGTCATGACCACGAAAAATAAAATAATTGTTCGTACGAATGTTAACCTGAGCTCTCTTTCCATGTATCGTTTGATGCATCGCTCGGACGCCGCGTATCTCCACACCATCACCTCCGACCGACCGGTTACCAGCTCTAGTCTTGATGCCTTCTATCCTGAATCTTCCGACACGCCACGAAGTCCCTCCCATTCACATAATGCACTAGTCATATGCGTCCATGCAGATGCTACCCTCATATTACTAATTGAATTGGTTATTCATGCGCCCGAAGCTGCTTGCACTAGCCTGCCATATCACCATCAGCACTGGTGAAAATAATCAAAGTTCAAATAAACAGTTCTACAGTTATTTACACGTCCCAATCCATTTGTAAAATAATTAAAGTCCTCGCCCTTGTTCGGCAAAATATTACAAGTTCATTAGCCTGGGGCTTCACCTTCGTCACTGGTGAAACTAATTGAAGTTGCTAAGTTTCTTAAAAGTTCCTTCCTATCGGTATGAAAATAATCCAAGTCAGTGCACGGTTTCACCAAAATGTTTCTATGTTCCACTTTCACTCGCGAAAAAAAAAATTAAAATCCTGAACTGTATCTCTGAAAGTTTTTACAAGTCTCTACTTTCAATCACAAAATATACAATGTCTGAACTCGAGCACGCACCTCCTAATTCAGAAATGATCCTCACGCTATGAAATCTGATCTCCAACTATTTTTTTCGTTCTTCGATCCAGGAAAACTCGTATTCATTGTTGTACAAAATTCTGTACAACATTGTTGTACAAAAACTAGCATCAAAGCATTAATTATTTGATATTAAATGCCCTCCCGCATTTGGTATATCACAATACGTACCTTTAACTTACTGTATCTGTTCAAGAATATGAAGAATTTTAACTACTTCATAGTTAGTATATTTTATTAGTTGTGCTCTTTAATGAATGATAATAATTATCTTTTTATCATTTTAACTTCATAGAGAAAATGAAACTATTTGCATTTAATAAATCACAAGCTATAAAGAGCAGCAAAACAAATGCTGCCCTGAGCATTAGATGAACTAAATTTGCACCGGTGTACAAATAACCTTTTACATCATCTGCTGTATTATTATAAAAAGAATTATGTGAAAAAGACAATGATCAAGATGCAATTTTGATGAAGCATGTCTCAAAGTTTTTTCAAAATATTCACATTTTGTGGTGTTTGCAGGCCAATTCATGTAATCCTATTATAAAATTAATGCACTACAATAAGACTTATGTTCAATTTGCAGCTGGAAAAAATTCTGGAATATATTTGGCCCCTTCATGCTCTCCCTGGGGCAAATGCTGGAGTTTCCAAATTAAAAGACAAGGACAGGGCAGTAATCAAAGAAAAATTTGCTGTACGTCCACAATAAATATTGCATTTCAGAGTAATGCTAGATATTGTAATGGTTTGTTTGTTTATTTATTGTTGTTGTTTATTTTGCAGAGTTTTAACAAATACATGGAAGAGATTGTAAAACTTCAGCATGGTTATTATATAGCAGATGAAGAGTTAAGAAATAGCATGAAAGAAGATAACAAAAATTTACTTCTTCCAAAATACAAAGAATTTTATGAAAAGTAAGATGCTATTATAATTTTGGAATTATCAAGGAAGTATATTGTTTGAAGCAAAATTAATTTGTTTAAAATATTTTTTCAACAAATTTGAAAATTGTTTTTGTTTTGATATTTTTTTCAACAGATATACATCATTATCTTTTACTAAAAATCCTAAGAAGTACATTAAATATTCACCAGAAACAAGTTTCATCTCTGATTGATCAACTATTTGATGTTGCTGCTTGAAGAATTCTTAAGTTTCTTTTTATTTCTCTTGAATAAGATAGAGCTAACTGGATTTTTTGATCATCTGCAAGGAGATCATATTCATTGCAGAAGAATAATATGTTTGAAACTAGGAGAGGGAAGTAAGATAATAAGATGACACGAGGGAAATCAAAAATGATACTAACTTGCTAGAAACTAGTAATGAATAGAGAAGTCTGATAAAGACAGTGTTCAATGGAAATGAGAACAAAAAGAAAGAAACATTTTAAGAAAGATTCTAGCAATCAACTACTATGAACATCTTTAGGGATCTCCAACACATGGGATCTACGTACTGTCATCATTGTCAGCTGGATTCAGATCAGACCGGTCTGATTTGATCAAGTCAAAATGAGACATTCCTATAAAATTGAAAATTTTATGCATAATGTTGCTAGATATCGTTGTTCTTGTATGTCTGAAATAAATTGAAAAGATTAGATGAAAAAAACAACAACATATTTTTTAATTTTCAGGGATGATCAATCTTTGTTTGAAATATGGCATTTTTAGATTTTAATTAATAAGACAACAAACTTGAAGCAAACACTCACAGTCTGTTTTCTGCTTATCCTCAACCATTAGAAAAGATTACAGAAGTCCCAGTAAGACTTTCCTCACACATAATTTGTTTGTTCTGATTAAAAATTAATAGAAAAAAAGAATTGTGATATTGAATCTCATGTAATGTGATTATGTCATAAACAGTATCTGGATGACATTCACTGAAATGTAATATTTGTCTCACTGATTACCAACTTTTAATAAGTAGTAATACAAAAGTTATTTATTTATTTATTGATATTTCTATGCTGACATTTAAATGTATATGTAGAAAATAAAAAAAACAAAAACAAATAACAATAATACAAAACTTCACAACAATAATTGTAATTATTGATTTGAAAGGAAGTGCTGTTTTCTTACTCCACCTTGCAACACTGCAATATTTCTAATTTCTCTTAATGTTTGGAATATGTTTACTCTAATATCTAAAGTTGTAATTTTGATTATCTGTAATAATTGGAGACTGAATGTTTGGATTACTGTTGAAAAAAATTGTGACAGTGCATGGAAGGATGGTAAGCAACAAGAAAACTATCAAATTTATTTTCGCATGTTAAGTGAGAATCGAACAAACTTGCAAACACTGCTTATGAGAAATGAAACAAAACTTTGGCAAGTAATTACTAATACGAATGCTCCAAACATTGGCAAATGAGCAATAATGTCACAGTAATAATGATTTCAAAAGTAACCATACATTATTATCTCAAAATAGACAGTTTTTTGAGAATAAAAATATCAGCAGAACTAGTGGTGTTACAGAATGGCAAAGACTTTCCCGTACTACTTTTCTATTTCCTTTTGTCTCGGCTAGCTATTCAGACTTAATTGCCACATACTCTTGCCAGCTGCCACCTGTCGTCGCCCAAAGTACTTTTATTTTGACATTTTTTAGAATTTTACTTACTTTCCCGTACACTATACGTACGTACGTACGTACGTATAGTACGTACGATATATACTCTCTGTACGTACGCACGCACGTACAGTATAGGGGAAGTTATGTAATGCTGCGCTAAAAAACGGCGGGTTTCGCGGTAGAAAACCCCTTATTACAGGGCCCTGTTAACGAAAATGTGCATAAATCAAATTGCTAGATTAAGAAAACACACATCTAACACGTGGTGCAGCCAGAATTCCTATTTTGTGGGTCGTTGATACCGAAAAATCATTTGAAAGCACAACGTCTGTCCGTTCGTCCGTCCGTCCGTCCGTGAACAACTCTAGCGATTAAACTGTTCAGCCGATTATCTCCAAATTGATGCCCCCCGATCGATCTGAATGATCTCGCGGCCCCTTGAATTTGAAACCGATATTTAATTTTGGAGGGTACTTTATATGAAGCCTCTGGGACATATTCAAAATTTTCATAAAAATAGCGCCAACAATTTCGATTAAATTTTGATGTTGGATAGTCTGAAGGTCATTTAAGAGATTGGCGCAGGTCTTATGTTGGTTAAAAACTCGGATTTTTCGAAAATTAAAAACTTTTTCGGCATCTTCTCACAACTACAATTATGAAGATACATTTTTTCGTAATGAAATGTGTTCATAAAAAATAGGTCTTTAAATAAGGTCATGTTCAATTTTTCAAAAATATAAGTATATTTTTCGAAAAATTGTGACAAACGTAAACAATTTTTTTATTTTCTTTAAACAATGTTTTTTCTTAAAAACCGCACAACGTTTTTTGATTAAATTGGGACCTGAGATAGCATAAAGGAAGCTTAAGATAATGGTACAGGTTTCATGTTCGTTGAAATGCCTGATTTTGCCAAAAAAAAAAAAAAAAAAAAAAATTAAAAAATGAAAAAAATTTCGGCGTCTTTCTACAACTACAATTGTTAAGATACGATTGGTTTTCTTAATGAAATATGCTCATCAAAAACAGATCTTCAAATATGGTCATGTTGAATTTTTTGAAAATATTGTAACGGTTTCCCCCCTTCCCACATCCACTTAAGTACATTCACAATTCTAATTCCAGATTCTTAATTTAATAACTTTTATCACGTTCGCGCGCTCTCGTATCGGTTCCGCCCACTTCTTATTCACTTACTTTACGTAATTTATTTACGTAATGTATTTACGTATTTATTTACTTACGTAATCTATGAATTAATTTATTACTAATTTTCTTTAACCTTGGATGCGGCCGATTACAAAAATTTATAAGTCGTAGATTCCGTGCAAGTTTCCAATACTGGATGAAGATCTGCTTTCATTTGTAATACTACCCGGTATTTCCAAAAACTACAATGACAACTCAAATTTAAGTTTGAAAACAAAATAACAATCCCGTGTTTGTTGCTCTGTATTTGATAACTTCCGAATATTGCACACTCTGTCAACCAAATACTGTTCCACAACAACATCAACAAATTTAAACAACAGAAAAATAAACACTCATTCACACAATATTTACAATACATTCATACTACGTCGAGACATGCGCATTCTCCCTTGATGGCCATTTTTTTGTAATTAAGCTTAACTTAATAAATGATCCACATGCTTGGCCTTGAACATAAAGAAACTTTCGTCGCATTTATCATATGCGTAAGCAGTTCACTTCCCTTTTGTGGCGATGTTGCAACTGCGCCTGTCTTCTGCGATGTCGAAGACAGCTTCCCCAAGTACAGGTTGCGCCGATCACCGTGTAATTAAACACAACTTCGAGACTGAATCATTAATCACTACTTAAAAAAATCTCGCAATATGTTTGCCTCGACGACCGAAAATCATCTGATGGCATAACAAAACCTTCGGTCCGCTCTCCTCCGAGGCTGGAAATCTTCTGACGAAAAGTATTGTTGAGATTTTTCAGCAAAACTTTTCTTCGACAAAACACGCTCTCTCCGTCATTTGTCCTTTTTTATTGACACTTAATATTTCTAATTTGCGCCTCTCCGGCGTCCCCTTGCTTAATGGTATTTGCCAAAAATTCCCAAAATTCCCGGTTTAGCTGTTTATTCGTCCGAAACACCCAAATTTCCCATTATTCAGTCCGAATTTCGAAATTTCCTAACTTGCACCAATGATTCTCCGTCAATTATCTTGTGACAAAATGCGGAATACAGTCACTGCTTAATCGAAAAACACGCACTTGCCGTCTTATAAACTGCGCGTGCCCATGTAAAGAATTGTTCTTAATTTTTCCGTAAGCTATTTATGGTTTTGAACTAACATTTATTTATCACGACATTCAATACACAAAAAATGTCCGCACACCATTCTGCAGTCATTTGTTGAAACTACTATCGTCCGTTCTCGCATAAAAGCGTCCGCCCCCCACAGTCGGCCTCTCCGCGATAATTTTTCATTGTGTAAAGATACAAATCATTACAATATGAATAGTTTTTCCATAATTTCGTGACACACATAATAGCCCGCTCGGAAATGACTACGCCTCGTTTTCTTACAACTACAATTTTAAAAATACAATTATTTCTCATTTAAATGTTTTTATCAAAACTACATCTTCAAATAAGGTCATACTTCATTTTTTCAAAATACGAGTAGTTTGTCTATAATTTTGTAACAAACATAATACACAAATATATCCCGCTGTAAAAAAATATAATAGCCCGCTGTAAATTTACTTCTCTTCGGACAGCTGGACGCGTCGTAAATTAGAATTTGCAATTTTGTATATTATTTCTTTGTTCGTTTCTTACATTCGACCTTTTGTTTAACATTTACACATTAATATTTTAGAAATTGTTTATTTTAAAATATTTGAAATAAAAAGTAAACTAGTGGTGCTACAACAGCACATACTTTCACGTATTATTGGAAGCAGCTAAGTAGAATTGAAATATTGCACTTTTTGCCCTACTAACATCTTAGCTATTATTTGAAAACGTCCAATTCAACCAAGAAGCGATCAACCACGGTGTAAGATATATAGGTGTGTCAACTAGCCGCCTTTGGAACAAATTTTCTGAAGCCATTTTGAGGCTAGTTCTTCACTTGTCCGCACGTTCCTCACTTGTCCGCCCGATCGGTTTGGGTCGTGGTGTAAGATATACTAAAATTTTCAAAACAATGTACCTGACCTTAATGAAATAACTCAGTGTGAAAAACAAATTTAATTTGAAGGAAAAATCTCTACCTTTAACTTTGCCGAAAAAATGTAAACCTGTGCAATTTTCGAAACTTCAAAGTTAACCGCGAAAATCGGACGTATGCCACCTTAATGAGCGTATTTTACTCTATTCTCACAAGAAATTTATGGAAAAAATTTGGAGCCGTTTATGAGAAAGTTTTGAAAATCTCCGGCGGGCTTCATGTAAAGTTTTTAGAATTTTTTTCAAAATCTTTTAGAATCCAAATTTTATAGAATCTTTTTCAAAATCTCAAAGCATCGACTCGAGCCAGATCGACAGGGGTTTCTTCAATTTGAAAAAAAACCTACGCATGGTTTAGGCGCTAGAAGTGTTCACAGACGGACGGATGGAAGAACGTTTTCCTTTCAATTGGTTTTTCGGTATCAAGGACCCACAAAACAGGGATTCTGGCTACCCCACATGTTAGTTTTTTTTAATTAATATAGCAAGTGGTTTTATCCACTTTTCGTTATCAGGCGCGGCAATTAATTTTTTCCTGCTGAAAATTCGCCGTTTTTTCGCGCAGCATTACGTAACTTTCCCTTTACTACTATATTACTCCGTATATACGTATTACTCGTTCACTTTCCATTTGCAGACGGAGCGCTGCGATCTGTTTACCTGAGGTCACCGCCGACTGAACGAGAAACGCGCGTCTGCAGTAGATACCAAAGATCTTATAACTAGTTAAGTTTAGTGTAGTTAT
The DNA here is from genome assembly GCA_031308135.1 of Acheta domesticus. NCBI lineage: Eukaryota > Metazoa > Arthropoda > Insecta > Orthoptera > Gryllidae > Acheta > Acheta domesticus. The sequence goes on from JAHLJT010004524.1 coordinate 7,267, forward strand.
AAGATCTTTGGTAGATACTGACCGTTTAATATGATATAGATGGCGGTGAGCGGAACCCAGAATCCCGGCGGGGCAAGAACATAACCATTAAGCGGTAGATAAGTGCAAAGAAGAAATAAAAATATTGTACGTGAATGTTGTGAATAGCGTGTGGTGTGATCTATTTTATTGTATATTCTCTTAATCAGTTAAGAGCGCGACTCCAGCTCACTGTCAGAAAGGCATAATTCGTCATCTCTGTGCATAGCGCTTGTGCTGCCTTCGGAGACAGCTGATTGGTCAGATGCTGATTGACATCAGGGTCATTCGTGTATTCTCGGTTGTGTGTTCGGACCTTCACTTTCAAGACAACTAGTTCAATTAGTTCCTAATTTTGCCGCCTGCAAATGTAAAGTGAACGAGTAATACGCATACGGGAAAGTAAAAAATTTTCTGAGACATGGTGTAGCCAGACTCCCTGATTTGTGCGTCCTTCATATCGAAAAAGCAATTGAAAGAAAAACGTCCTTCCGTCCGGCCTGTGTCTGTGAACAACACTAGCGCCTAAACGATTTCTTCCCCGGCCGATCTGATTCCACTCAGGGTGATGGTGTAAGAATACTTACGCCATGGTTCCACTCAAGGCGCCGCGATTTTGAAAAATTTCCTTCAAAATTTGGTGGTACTTAACATGAAGCTCTCAGACATTTTCAAAATTTCTCAAAAACGGTTCCAATTTTTTCTTTACATTTCTTTTAAGAATAGAGTAAAACTAACCGAACCCGTGTGATTACATCGATGTAGGAAAGTTAGGACAGAAAATACTGCATATCCAAAACAATAATTAAGTTTCGTATTTACCAAGAACTTTAAAGCCGGTAAATATACACAATACAGTTTTCGTGCAGATTGGACGTACAGACCTGACTGCACGATTTCTGCCTGAAAACTTTCGAGCATGTTCATAATATTTCATGCATAAAGCTTAATTTGAGTCAAGTGCCTCTAGTGGCAAAATCGTTCTGTTCGAACAAGTTATCTTATATTTATTTCTTATGTTTCATACTGAAGCACATCGCATGGTTTCGCAACCTCGCTTTAATACAACTTCTTTGTTGCCCAGCGCGGCTGCGGCCAAGTTCTTAGGAAATCATGGCAACCCGGCAATCGCTGTATTCAGCCGCTGCCGCACGTGGCAACGTGCGCCGTTACAGTTGATTTGTAACAACAGCTCAGGTCCCTCCTGTTAATTTCATATTAATGGCGTAATTTCTATAATTTAAAATCATGCCTAATTTACACTTTGTTTATGAATTCCTTTCTTTCTTAATTTTAAGCAACAGAATCCCACGAATCTGTCTCGCTACCCTCCATATGAAGCTGGCCCGCCCACCATAGCAGAATCTAACCAAACTAGTGCCAGAATTTTTAACTATTTTATTACTAATTTATTACCGCAAACCCGAGTTTTTACCACTCATCTTCATCCCGAAACAGGGGGGTGGCGGGCTAGCTCCATATCAAGCTGGCCCGCCCACCATAGCAGAATCTAACCAAACTAGTGCCAGAATTTTTAACTATTTTATTACTAATTTATTACCGCAAACCCGAGTTTTTACCACTCATCTTCATCCCGAAACAGGGGGGTGGCGGGCTAGCTCCATATCAAGCTGCCCGCCCACCATAGCAGAATCTAACCAAACTAGTGCCAGAATTTTTAACTGTTTTATTACTAATTTATTTCCGCAAAACTAATTTTTTTACCACTCATTTTCACCCCGAAACAGGGGGGTGGCGGGCTAGCTCCATATCAAGCTGGCCCGCCCACCATAGCAGAATCTAACCAAATTAGTGCCAGAATTTTTAACTATTGTATTACCGCAAAACTAATTTTTTACCACTCATCCTCACCACAAAATATAATTTTTAACTATTTGATTACTAATTTATTAGTCATGAGGGCGGCGAGCCCGCCCTCTCCCTTACAGCGTCCGGCTATAACATTGTCTTGCCGGTTTTTCTAAAGCCTGCCATCCGCTCGTTAAATACCCTATTTTTACCTGAGGCAGGTATCACAAAGGAATTATACTCGTAGATACTTCGCTAATGGTGGTATAACTAAAATTATTTATGGTCGTTGATGTTCAGTTACTGGTCTAAAATGTCCAATAATTGCAAATCGAGACTGCCGTTAGAAACATTAAATAAGCGTTGAAATTTCCAGATATCTCTAAGATTCTGGCATGCGGTGAAGGATTCAAATGTTCATGTAAATTTTTGGAGTATACAAAAGAAGTGGAAATCGTCAACTTTTCTCATTGCAAATAATTTTAACGGGCTCTTTCTTTCCTGATTTATCAGAAAGCGTATCTTCACTTCCTTTCATACCTGGTCGCTGAGCCAGAAAATGTTCCTGGATATTGGTTAAGTAGCTTGTATTTTACAGGATCAGCGGTTTAGGATCTGAGGAATATCAGCAGGTACCTGAGAATTTCAATGAAGCTTAATGCTCGTGCACTTGCTTCGAGAACAGAATATTATCTGAAGAAATTTGGTTGTGAATGTTTTCCCAAAGCACTTATTACTCTTAATATAATATCGAATTGTTGCTACATATTATACTCTAGTAAATTGAAAAGTTGCGCAATTGTTTACCTTTATTTACACGTTTATTTTTTAAATGTTTATTTTAGTTATTAATTATAATATTTTAGAGCCTTTTTCTACCCATTATTTATTATTTTATACTCATTATCTTTCAATTTGTTTCCCTAAAATATATAATACTCTTTTTACAATCATATTAATGAATTCTTCTTGGGTTGTTTTTCCAACCCGTTCAAATAGCTTGGATTGTCACCGCACGTAGTAACAAAAACAATTGTATTTCGATCCTTACTTATGAGTCATAATTTATGACAAATCCTTACTTTCAATCAATCAAATCCTCAATCCTTAGAGATGACAAAAATTCAGAAAGTATCGAATGATAGAAACCAGAAAGCAGAATAAAATTACAATTGTTTTGGGAAGACTTGGAATACGTTTCTCATTTTTAAATACGATCAACTCAATATTTCGTATATAAAATAACATTGGTCTATGCGTTAATTAGCTACATTCCCATATGCACCTCTGTGAAAATGTAAAGACGTTATAACCATCTTACAGAAGAATTACTTATTCCGATTAATCAATTAATTGTGACATTTCCATCAATTAATCGATTACTCAAAGTTAATTGATTATTCGATTGTAATTAAGCCATTACAATTACTTGAAAATCCATTGCTAACCCTACTCTCCAGTTTTATTTAGAATGACTTTGATAACGTTTTGTCAGAACTTCTTAGGATCGCTAAAAGAGACACTTTTCATAGTAAACACTTTTCATAGTAAACACTTTTCATAGTAAAGAAATACACTCAAACACTTTTCATAGTAAAGAAATAAACATCACAAAAATATATTTTTCTATAAGTTACACATTTTCATTTCAATTCCTGGAGAGGTCTATATTTAATTTACTGCTCTTCAAATACGTTGTAATATTTTGCAATGTTGAACAGAATTTCTTCTCATTTAAATTCAAACTTAATGCCATCTAAATATTGTTTTTAAAGATTTTAAAATGAATGTGATTAATAATTACAATTGCATGTGATAGTTTGATTTTACTGCGCAACACTGTCTTTTCTTACTAAGATTACATGCATTTCTTAAAATGTTATTTTTTTCTTGTGTTTTAGACCCCTAATTACATTGTAGTTTCTATATGATTTAATTTACAGGGAAGTGCATATTTCAATCTTAAATAATTTGCGAAGCAAAATTCGTTAGTACAAAAACAGCCGCTGCTGTTTTTTGTAATAAAATATTAATTATTGTAAAACACGATTTGAGTTCAAACTTGCTGTAAAATATTATGAGGACTCCGCGTCATCACTTCTCCCCAAAGTGTAAACAAAGGGTACCACTTTTCGGCTAAAATTACAATATTTTTTAATCCCATAATAAATTCAATCTCTAATATGAAATTTATATTCCAGTTTGGTATCATAGACATCTCTTAGGTGTGCAAATTTCCAAATTTTATCTACTCCCCAATAGATAGTCCCCCCCAGTGAAGTCCGAGTAGGTGGCCGACACCAAAGGAAAAAGAAAACTAATACGGGAAAGTCTGTGCCATTCTCTACCACCAATAGTTCTAAAACAGAGAGGCGATTAATTTATTTAATTCTAGAGCACTTAACATGTAATAACTCAAAAACAAGAGCATGAGTTGTTTTTTATCGCTGCAGACAAGCTCAACGTTTGTCGTATGTATTTCTTCAACACTATTAAACGTCGTCCTTTGAACGAGGCACTCTAAGCATAGGTGAGAGACGTGGAATTAGCGTTTGAAAAGAATAGATGTATTTGTCACCCAGGTAACAGATTTTCCCGGCTCACCCGGGAGCAGGAAAGTTAACGGACCAAGCCCCCACTCCCTCCTTATTTGAGGTATTTGTGCTGTAACCCGTACTAAACAATAGTTGGTAAAATTCCATGTCAAACCGAGTATCCAGCACGGTGGGGGTTGCGAGTAAGGTTTGTCCAAGAGCCAGGACTCATTTGAAGAGTAATGAAATTATAGATACAATATAGAGCCTCAATCGTCAAAAAGTAATTGTGTGTAATCGTCGAAGCAATTACTTACGTTTTCTTGAGCCTTATAGCTTGCTTAAGGCCAAAGAGAGTTCATGTTAGATCGCTGAAGTTCATAGGGATCAGAGGCCTGTGAAAGCCGGTATAAATAAACATTTTCTTAATAAATGAATTAAAATGGTAGACTTTATACAACTTCGAGCCAAGAATCTGTACAAACAGAGAAGACAAACTGAACCCTAGGAACTTCGGAAATCTCTTCAGATTTGAGAAGAAAAGCGTTGAATGGATGAGCAAAGAATTTTTATGGGAAGTATTTGTCGTTCATGAACGACAAATAAGCGCCAAACTCCCAGGCCATTAATTTATCTGTGTGATTTATTGTAATTTTTGGATTTTAACTTAATACCAAGTTAGCCGAACTTGTTATAGCAGTGTCAAATGAAGAGCGATAAACTTTTTTGCGTAAAAAATCAGAGGCAAAAAAGCGAAAAATTTTAAGAATACTTTCAATTTTTTAACTTTGCGATTCCAAATTTACGGAGCTTCAGCTAAGGCAGGTTTCGCTCTTCTACAAGTTCCGGTTTGACAGATTTTACAGTACAATGAGACCTAACTCAAAAATTAAATTTCATCTCAATAGATCGATATTAACCCGTGCCGACTTGAGGGCGAAATTTGAATGTTAGAAATTATTGGTTTGTTGGGTTGGTATTGCGTGTGACTGTGTATGTCCGTGTGTGTATTTGTGTGTGAGTCTGTGCGTGTGTGTGCCTGTGCGTGTCTGTGCGTGTGTGTCTGTGTGCTTCTCTGTGTGTATCTGTGCGTGTGTCTGCGTGTGTCTGCGTGTGTCTGCGTCTGTGCGTGTGTGTCAGTGTGTGCGTCTGTGTTTTTTATGTCTCTATGTGTTTGTGTGTGTGTGTTTTTGTGTATGTGTCTGTGTGTGTTTGTGTGTATATTTGTAGGTGTGTTTGTACGTGTGTGTCTGTGTGCATGTCTGTGTGGGTCTGTGTGTGTGTCTGTGCGTGTGATTCTGTGTGTATATCTGTGTGTGTGCCAGTTTGTGTATATGCGTTTCTGTTTGTATGAGTGTCTGTGTATGTCTGTGCGTGTGTGTGTGAGTGTCTGTGTGTCTGAGAGTGTGTATCCGTGTGAGCATTTGAGCTTGTGTGTCTGTGTGTGTTTCTGTGTGTATCTGTGAAAGTGTCTGTGTGTGTGTCTCTGTGGGTTTGTGTGGGTGTCTGTGTGTGTCCGTGTGTGAATTAGTGTGTGCCTGTGGTGTTTCTTTGTGTGCGTCTATGTGTGTATCTGTGCGTGTGTGTCGGTGTGTGTTTGTGTGGGTCTGTGTGTGCCTGGGTGTGTCTATGTGTTTGTGACTGTGTCTGTGTGTGTCTCTGTGTTTGTGACTGTGTGTGCGTCTTTGTGTGTATCTGTGCGTATGTGTCTGTTTGTGTGTCTGTGTGTGTGTCTGTGAGAGTGCCTCAGCGTGTGTATGTCTGTGTGTGTCAGTGGCTGTGTCTGTGTTTGTCTCTGTGCGTAAGTCTGTGCGTGTGTGCCTGTGTCACCATCACACAAACAGACACACTCAGAGACACAGACACCACACAGACACACACAGACACACAGACTCACAGAATCACAGACACACAGACACACAGATACACAGACACAGAGACAAAGAGACACAGACACACCGAGACACCAAGACACAGAGACACACAGACACAGACACACACAGACACAGAGACACAGAGTCACAGAAACACATAGACACAAAGACACACACAGACACACTGAAACACACACAGACACACACTCACATAGACACACAAACAGACACCCACACAGACACACACAGACACAGCCACAGACACACAAACACACTCAGACACACACAGACACACACACAGACACAACACACACAGACACACACACAGAAACGAAGACACAAACACACAAAGACACACAGACACAAAGACACAGAGGACACGCACACACAGACACACACAGACAAACACACACACAGACACACACAGACACACAGACACAGACACACAGAGACACACACAGACACACAGACACAGACACACAGAGACACACAGAAACACTGAGACACAGAGACAGAGAGACACACAGACACAGAGGCACACATACCACAGACACACACAGACAAAGAGACACAGACACAAAGACACCGACACACACACAGACACACACAGACACAAAAACAGACACACAGACAGACACACACAGAGACGCACACACACACCGTACACACAAACAGAAACTCAGAGACAGACACAAACACAGACGCACAAACAGACAGACACACACACAGACACAGACACACACAGACACAGACACAATCACAGACACCCACACAGACACAGACACACACAGACACACAAACAAACACAGGACACACACAGACACACACACCGAAACACACACAGACAAACACACAGACACACACACACAGACACACACAGACACACACAGACATACACAGACACACACAGACACACCCACAGGCACACAGACAAAAACAGACACGCAGACACACACAGACAAAAACAGACACGCAGACACACACAGACACACAGACGCACACACAGACGCACACAGACACACACACAGACCACACTCACAGAGACATACACAGACACACACAGACACACACAGACATACACAGAGACACACACAAACAGACACACACGAAACACACACAGAAACAAACGCAGACACACAGACACATAGACACAAAGACACAGAACACAGCAGAATCAGAGACAACGAACAGAGACACACAGAGATTCATAGACACAGAGCCACAGAGCCACAAAGACACAGAGCCACAGAAACGCAGAGACAGAGAGACAGAGAGGACACACAGACACAGAGGCACACATACCACAGACACACACAGACAAAGAGACACAGACACAAAGACACCGACACACACACAGACACACACAGACACAAAAACAGACACACAGACAGACACACACAGAGACGCACACACACACCGACACACAAACAGAAACTCAGAGACAGACACAAACACAGACGCACAACAGACAGACACACCACCAGACACAGACACACACAGACACCGACACAATCACAGACCCCCACACAGACACAGACACACACAGACACACAACAAACACAGACACACACGACACACACACCCGAAACACACACAACACACAGACACACACACACAGACACACACAGACACACCACAGACATACACAGACACACACAGACACCCCCACCAGGCACAACAGACAAAAACAGACACGCAGACACACACAGACAAAAACAGACACGCAGACCACACAGACACCCACAGACACACCAGACGCACACACAGACGCACACAGACACACACACAGACACACTCACAGAGACATACACAGACACACACAGACACACACAGACATACACAGAGGACACACACAAACAGACACACACCGAAACACACACAGAAACAACGCAGACACACAGACACATAGACACAAAGACACAGAGACACACAGAATCAGAGACAACGAACAGAGACACACAGAGATTCATAGACACAGAGCCACAGAGCACAAAGACACAGAGCCACAGAAACGCAGGACAGAGAGGACAGAGAGACACAGAGACCACAGAGAATGAGAGACACAGAGAAACAGAGACACAAGAACACAGGACACACACAGACACAGAAACACACTGACACACAGACACAGACACACACAGATACACACACAGACACACACAGACACAGACACCACAGACACAGACACACACACAGACACACACAGACCAAAAGACACACATACAGACACACACAGACACACACACAGACACACACACAGAAACACACACAGGCACACACACCAAACACATAGAGACACAAAAAACCCAGAGACGCACACACTGACACACACGCACAGACGCAGACAACCGCACAGATACACACAGAGAAGCACACAGACCACACACGCACAGACACGCACAGGCACACACACAGACACACACGCACAGACTCACACACAAATACACACACGGACATACACACGTACACACAAACAAACACACTGACACACACAGACACACACACAGATATACACACAGACACACACACAGACACACACACAGAAACACATACACAGACACACACAGACCCACAGACACACAGACACACACAGACTCAAACACAGACACACACACAGACACAGAGACACACACATATACACACACATACACACACAGACACACACAAACACACACACAGACACAGACACACGGAAAGACAGACACAGACACACACACAGACACACAGAGACACACATAAAACACACAGACACACACACAGACACACAAACACGCACACAGACACACACAAACAACACACACAGACACACACACAGAAAACACACAGACCCACACACAAAAACACAAAGACACACCACACCGAAACACACACAGACACACACACAGCCCACACACGGACACAGAGACACACACAGACACACACAGACACACACTCAGACACACACAGACACACGCACCGAGACACACACAGAAACACACAGACGCACACACAGACACACAGATACACAGGCACACACGCAGACACACACAGTCACACACACAGACACACACTCACAGACACACACAGACACACACAAAGACACACACAGACACAACACAGACACACATGAAGACACACACACAGACACACACACAGACACACACAGACACACACTCACAGACACACACACAGACATACCACAGACACAACACGCAGACACACTCACAGACACACACCACAGACAACCACACAGACACACAAACAGACACACACAGAGACACACACAGACACAACACACAGACACACACAGAGTCGCACACACAGACACACTCACAGACACACACACAGACACACACAGACACACAACAAACACAAACAGAGACACACAAAGACAAACACGCAGACACACGCAGACACCCACACAGACACACACACAGACACACTCAGACACACATTGAAGACACACACACAGACACTCACACAGAGACACACACAGACACACACAGACGCACACAGACACACACAGACACACACACAGACACAAAACACAGACACACACGCAGACAAACATATAGACACACACAGAAAACACAGACACACACTCACAGACTCACACAGACACACACACAGACACACTCACAGACACACACAGAGACACAAAGAGACACCAACACCCACACACACAGACGCAAAAACAGACACACTTAGACGCAAACACAGACACACACAGACGCACACACAGACACGCACACACAGTTATCACACAGACACACACACACAGGACACAAGCAGACACACACACAGACACACATACAGACACACACACAGACGCAAACAAGACACGGACACAGACACACACACAGAACGACACACACATAAACACATACATACACACACAGACACACACACAGAAGCATTCAGACACAAACACCAAAAACAGACACACACACACCGAAACACTGACACACAAAGTAACTCAAACACAGACATACCCAAAAACACATACAGACACACACACAGTCACACAAACAGATACAAACGATCAAATACCACACAGACCCACAAACACAGACACACACAGTGAAACTGGCAGACACACACAAAGACACACACACACTCACATTCAGACACACGCAGACACACTCACACACACAAAAACACACACCCAGACACACACACAGACAACACACAGACACACACAAACACATTTAGACACACACACAGACACACACACTGACACACACACAGACACACACAGACACACACACAGACTAACAAACACACACACGCAAACACAGACACACACACAGGTACAAAAACACAGACACACGCAGACACACACACAGTCAAACTCCCAGACACACACAAAGACGCACCCACAGACACACACACAAGACACACACAGACACACACACAGACACACACACAAATACAAACACAGACACACATACGAACACACACAGACACACAGAAACACACAGACACACCCAGACACTCACAGAAACACATAGGCACCCGGTGACACACACGCAGACACACCTAGACAGACACACACACCGACACAAACACAGACACAAAAACAGAGACACACACAGACACACTCAGACACACACTCAGACACACACACAGACACACCAAGACACACACAGAGACACAATCACAGACACACCCAAAGACACTCACACAGACACACACAGACAAACTCACACTCACACACACGTACACACACAAACACACAGACACACACACAGACACACACTAAGACACGCACTCACACGGACACACACACAGATACACATACCCAGACACACGCACAGACACACACACAGACTCACAGACACACACACAGACACACACACAGACACAAACACAGACACACACACACAGACACAGACAGACACACACAGACAGACACACAGGGAGACACAAAAACCCCACACACAGTCTCACTCACGGACACACACGCAGACACACACACAGTCACACACATTCTCACCAACAAACACACAATGACACACACCAGAAACACACACAGACACACACACAGACACACACAGACAGACACAGAACACACAGACACACAGAGACACACACAGACACACACTCTGACACACACACACAGACACACACAGACACACACACACAGACACACACACACACACAGACACACACACAGACACACACAGACACACACAGACACACACACAGACACACAGACACACACACAGACACACACAGACACACACAGACACACACAGACACACACAGACACACACAGACACACACAGACACACACACACACACACACACACACAGACACACACACAGACACACACAGACACACACACAGACACACACACAGACACACACACAGACACACACAGACACACACACAGACACACACACACACACACAGACACACACAGACACACACACACACACACAGACACACACAGACACACACACAGACACACACACAGACACACACAGACACACACACAGACACACACAGACACACACACAGACACACACAGACACACACACACACACACACAGACACACACACAGACACACACAGACACACACAGACACACACACAGACACACACAGACACACACACACACACACACAGACACACACAGACACACACACACAGACACACACAGACACACACAGACACACACACAGACACACACACAGACACACACACACACACACACAGACACACACACAGACACACACACACACACACAGACACACACACACACACACACAGACACACACAGACACACACAGACACACACAGACACACACAGACACACACACAGACACACACAGACACACACAGACACACACACAGACACACACACAGACACACACAGACACACACAGACACACACAGACACACACAGACACACACAGACACACACACAGACACACACACAGACACACACAGACACACACAGACACACACAGACACACACAGACACACACACAGACACACACACAGACACACACACAGACACACACAGACACACACACAGACACACACAGACACACACAGACACACACACACACACACACACACAGACACACACAGACACACACAGACACACACACAGACACACACACAGACACACACAGACACACACAGACACACACACAGACACACACAGACACACACACAGACACACACACAGACACACACACAGACACACACAGACACACACAGACACACACACAGACACACACACAGACACACACAGACACACACAGACACACACAGACACACACACAGACACACACACAGACACACACAGACACACACAGACACACACACACACACACAGACACACACACAGACACACACAGACACACACACAGACACACACACAGACACACACACAGACACACACAGACACACACAGACACACACAGACACACACAGACACACACACAGACACACACAGACACACACACAGACACACACACAGACACACACAGACACACACACAGACAC
>JAHLJT010004525.1:0-24407 GCA_031308135.1 Acheta domesticus
TCAGATATTTCAAAACCGCAAAAAGTTAAGCCACTTTTAAAAAAGGGAACAAAAAGATATTCAAATTACCGGCCAATTTTCTTTTGTCGTTTTCTCAATAAAGATATGTAGAAGGCTTTTTCTACTTAACGAATGGAAATCACATCTTCTCAGACAAAAACAGAAGCGTTCAGACCTAACAACACGGGTTTTCTAGAAATCACACACCAATCTACGGAAACTGCCATTTTTTCTTTCTCAAAGATGTTGCTCATCAATAGACCAAAATGAAATACCCATTGGAATATTTTTAGATCTCTCGAAAGCTTTTGACGTATTGACCATAAGATCTTGCTCTCAAAATTACCTTCGTATGGAATTCGTGGTATTGCCCTAGATTGATAACTTCTTACCTTAAACATCGGACTCAAAGAGTAGAAATACCATACTGGCAGGAAAGGACCTTACATACTTATATTTCCAATTCTTTGCAATTGTGCATGGGGTCCCGCAAGGTTCGATCTTAGGTCCTATTCTCTTTCTGTTATACGTAAACGATATGCCCTCGTCTATTAAAAATGGAAGAACGGTTCTGTTTGCTGATGACACGAATGTTCTTTGCAAAAAAGAAGCAGTAAATAGTACAATTTCAGAAGTTTCAAATTGGTTTAATAATAACAAATTAATTGTTAACGAAAGAAAAACTGTTTCAATGCATTTTTGCATCTCAAATCGGAATCGCATGTTCCATTGAAAATGAACAATATGCAATTAGCTGATGTTGAGGGCAACAAAATTTTTAGGTCTTTCAATTCAATCAAACCTCAAATGGAATGTACATATAACAGAATTAAACACTAAATTAAGTTCATTATGCTATGCATTCAGAATTCTTTCAAATTCTGTCAGCCTTCATGCAGCTCGTTGCGTTTATTTTGCAAATGTGCATTCCCGCCTGAGATATGGCATAATATTCTGGGGAAGCTCATCCTGTAGTATTCAGACCTTCAGATTGCAAAAGAAAATTATTCGAATAATGAAAAAATGCCTTCCACGTGATTCCTGCAAGCCTCTTTTCATTGAGCTGGGAATCCTACCATTGCCTTGTCTATTTATTTACGAATCTGTAATATTTGTCAAAAATGACCCTACTTAACGGAGGGAACATATTTTTCATGCAATATTGATATTTTATAATTACAACACACGCCGTAGAAATCACGTGCATCAAGTGTCAGTATCAACAGCTCAGTACAAGAAATCAACATACAATACATGTACGTTACTTTACAACGCATTGCCAGATGACATAAAACAATTAAAGTCGGTATACAAATTTAAGTTAAAAGTAAAATCTTTTCTGCTGCAAAACTGTTTCTATACAATTAGAGACTATACTGATCGTGAAAAAGAAAAATAATGTAACAAAACAAAGATATATAATGAATTAGTTTATGTTTGCATTGTATACATTTAAAAAAATATTTAATACGCCTGTAACAAGTAATGTACTTCAGCTTCCGGGTCAATGACCCCCATCTCGATCAGGTTTTTGTCCAGTTTCCCTGATCCATAGAGCAAATGCTGAGATGGCCCCTTGTTTTGCTTCTGGACGTAAATGTAGCTTCACTGTGCGCACGTTTTGTTGAGCACTCCTTTTGCTTGTAGTTCATTTACAGTTGAAATTGATTTTCTATAACTCGGGAAAAAACATTTTTCAAATATCTTTATTTTTCTAAATAATTATTTTCTAAATTAATTTTTTTTTAATAAAAATTCTGGCCCTCAAGAAAATGTGCGCAGATAAATTTCTTTCCCCACACGTCATATACAGTTTTTACTGTTTTTTTTTTTGACTAAATAAATATCAACAAAATATCGACATTTCATTTGTCTCGATTAGTGGACCGGACGTGGTCTAACAGTGATTGACGGCCAGGCGCACGCAGGTTATTCGATTCCTGTGTAAGGATACCACGTATACGATTAAGTAAAACCTGTTGTTGGCACATGAGCGGTCACAAATGATTCAAATTTGACGCCGTCCGAGTAAATCAAATATTATAACGATCTTTGGTATTAATTACTAGCTCAGAACATACATTTAGAACGTCGCGCATTCGAGATTCCGCGCGCTGATTCTAAAGAAAAGAGCAGAATCACTTCTTTCATGATGTGCTTTGGGGGGGGGGTGATAAGCTCTTCGGCGCCAGATCTTCAACTGTTCGTAAATTGCTTTCAAACACGACCGCAAGTTTGCGCTGACGGAGATTTGACGAAAAAACGGTGCGGGCGGAGTCCGCTACAGACTCCGGTCTCGCGGGTGGCGGCGGGAGGGAGGGGGCGACCTGGTGACCGACAACGGCGACGCATCCGCCGGCGATGAGCTCGAGGCGAGCACCCGCAATCAAAAGCTCGTTAGCCGCTCATGGCCACTTCGTTTGCACAGGTGCAACGCTGTATATTGGTAATGTGGTCTATTATTTACGTAAACAACTGCAAATAATACTGTTACAACTAATCTAATAGCTAAATCTACCGCAGAAGGAGAATTTGACCGGCAATGGTGGTTCTGGTCATATTCTGATGTCACTGCAGTGCCTCAAGTGAGAGCTCCAACATCAAAAATTTAATTCCTAACGAAGCTCCTGATTGGATAACAAAGTCCCATTCTCCTCCCAGCTCGTGTCCTTGAAGTGCAGCTATGTTTAAACCGACGTATAGGTTCGAGTCCCGTCGGTGGCAGGGTTTTTGATACTGGCTAGATAGCTAGGCCAGATTCAGCCGCTGTCTTCAGAATTCTTGAGTCCGGTTGCTGTGATCGGTAGTTTTCCGTGATTTCTCCGATCACCAGGCGAATGCCGGAGCGGTACCCTAACGAACGGGCCACGGACCGTGCGCGATTTTCCCTTCCTCTTACTTGACCTATTCTCATCCATTACTTACACACACTCACCCTTGCATGCAGCATGCACTACACTGTCACACAGGTCGGAAAACCAGTGAGGAGCTTAGAGCTTGTCCCGGCTGGGGAGGTGCCAAGCTGATGGGCGATACCTCCTTGGGGATAATCTCGACAAGCCGACGTACGTCCGCGCCGGGTCTCACCAGCCACAACGGAAAGCTCACCACAAACATGTACTTCACTGACGGGACTAATTACCCTAGCAGTTGACACGCCGGGAATTACTAATCACTAGGGAGAGGAATTATATGCTCTAAAAATCTTGAAATATGCTTTTAAAATTACGTATTTATGACCTAAAAATCGCAAATATGCACTTTAATAAGCAATTAAAATTAACGTTTCATTTCTTGAATTAACCTCTCTTGATAAAATTCAGGAGAAGCGTGCTGGGGATGAAACGTATATTTTTGTGCATACAGAATACAATCTATCTTACTTCGCGGGAGAAATAATTAAAGTAAATATTCGCATTAGTGAAGTACGAATGTGTAAGTCTTGTTACATTCCTTCCGCCTCTTAAAAAATATATCAAGAAATTTCCTATATTTGCACAAGCATTTTAGCATCTATAGAAAAGAAAGAAACGAAAACTGTGAAAAGCGCTTTGTAATCAATGAACGCCCAAAAATAAATAGATCGTTTGAGAAGTTGAAACGTTTTTGAGATAAGTCTCCATATTAGCGAAACATGGAAAATTTGCCCATATAATTACACGAATATGCATCATTAGGAAAAATCGAACAAATATGTACTAACATATTAATCTACATAGCATCCAATTCTAACCAAAAGTCAAGAAATATCACTTAGCTATGCCCTGAAACAACAGATAAAAATATGCAAAATCGCAGAAATCCGCACCCCTACTAATCAATTAATCAACAAGGATAATTGGAAAACTACCATTGTGTGACTCCTCCAACGCTTTAAGCTGGTTTAAAAGGGCCGTGATTCTGGATATATTGTAGGAAACTTGTAGGATATGTGGAGGGGTCGTAAACGATCACTCTGTATCGATGAACATAAAGTGTAAAATTTCAGATAATGGGGATACATCCTTTTACACATGTAGCGACCCGGATTTGTAGGCAATTTTTTATGCACACTTCTTTATCTCTTAGAAGTTAGAAGAAGAATTAAATTAGCATGGAGAACATTTTGGAGCCTCTCCTTCATACTGCTAAATAAAAAGATAAATCTCAAAATCAAGTAGATAATAATGGACGTGTAATAATTACTTGCCTGTAATGGAAATCAAGTAGATAATAATGGACTTGCCTGTATTGCTTTATGGATCACAAACATGGTCCTTAACAGTAAAGCAAATAAAATGGATACAACAATGCCAGAGAAAAATGGAACGAAAAGTATAACATTTCGCTCCTAGACAAATACCATCAATTGAAATTAGGAAAAATACCAAAATCAAAGATGCAGTACAGCAAGCCAAAATGAGTAAATGGCATTGAGGAGGATACACATCATTAGACAAGACCAGAGGCGATGGGCGTACACTACAAACAACGTGGGACCATCGGTACGGCTGGAGGAACCAAGGGAGATAGAAGAGAAGATGGGCAGACGAGCTAAGCAAGGTAGCTGGTCCCACCTGGACGAGACTGGAACAAGAGAGAACATGGAGACAACTGGCATACGAATAGCAACAAGATGATGCTAACTGGCAGAATTAGTGTTTGGTTTTAGAAATATCAACCTACTGTAACCCTGCTAAAGCAAGAGGCCTTTGCCCTTTATGGAATGATGTAGGATAATAATAATAATAATAATAATAATAATAATAATAATAATAATCTTATGCACATATGCTCGGCAGACCAAGTTCTGACGCAGTCAAGGAGACTTCAATCACCTGTTCAACATCTGAGTATACGAGGTTGCCTAAAAATCAAGCGCAAATGTCACATGAATAAATGCATACAACTGCGTTACAAGCAACTTCTATTTACATGTTCATTGGCAAAAAGTGATAATTTTCTAACCCTAAGCATGTCCTACAAAGAATAATCTCAGACAGGAGCCACAGTGACAATGAACAATCTCTGCCAAAACTATAAAAATCGGTACACAAAAAACAGTTACAAAGAAATTATTACGACTAAATAAAGATATTGAAATTTTGAATTCACAGAGTTTAATGGAAAAGAGAAAAAATGGCTCATGATTATTAACAATATTTGGGGCATGCGATTCATTTGTTCTGTCATTTGAAGCCACAATATATGCAATAGTGCAATTTCCGACATTTCTGATTTAATGTTACGTAGGTTAAAGCACTGGCGTTATCACGTTTCCCCGAATTGTCAACCATTTAATTTTATTCGCAGAAGAATCTATTTTCAGTCTTTAATTTCATTTTCTACTAATATTTACTTGATATCCTTTTACTTTTTAACAACTCCTTTTCCACTTTTCTGCTTTCTGCTGCTGCTGCTGCTGCTAATTTAAGTCCGCCTTTTTCGTATAAAAAGAGCAAGTTGTCACCTGCGCATTTTTATGTGGATAAAAAGTTCACATAGAAAGTGCACGCAATGTTACGAGTTAATTTTCCGAGTAACTCTTGAGAATGAAATTCTCCAACCACGACAGAACACGAAGTGGCTTTTTTTTGTCATCTAGTTCTCAGACTCTTTCCCTTCGTTGCCTCTGCATGCATGTTCCTAATTTCGCGATATTTACTTTATTCTCATCTTCTCGGCAGATTTTCGGCTATTTTATTTTTTACTTTCTTTCCCTTATTTCATAGTGAATTATGTATGGCAATAAGCAATATTATCCTTAAATTTAACTGTTATAAAATCATTTTAAAGTTACTTAATAGTAGTTGAATGTGGCGTCGCAGACACTGTAAACTGTTTTAAAAGTATTTTCAAGTGTTGAAAATATCTAAATGCTATGCATAGTTTTTGTTCAAATAAGTTCTTACAGTCTCTGGCACTGGACACACTAATGAATCGTAGTAGCTGATACTTCGGTCAAAAATTCTCAACACCCAATGGCCTGAACACCCAAAATGTTACCTCTATAAGGAATATGAACTCCTAATATTGCAAATTTCAATCGCCATAAAAATACTTGCACGTACGAATGATGTGAATACTTACAATTTAAGGCAGCTACATTTCGTACGCTTTTTCTGCTAATAACATACAAAGATACAAAAATGCACAAAAAAGATTACATGTAAGCTGACATTCAGCGTCATCTAATAAGATCATTCTCAACTGATTGCGAAAATATTGGCGCAAATTCAACTACAATTGATTCCTCCCTGGATTTGCTTAACACTTCCATATTTTGTCCCTTAATTTTTAAAGAGATTAAAACTCCACTGACCCAGTATAATATGTATCCACTTCTACTTCCGCAATTGCTTTATTAATCACTTTGTAAGCGATTCCATACAAACACTAAAAGGCGACTGTTTTGTATGTATATGTGAATAAGGTGTTAGTTAAATTGAGTAAGAGTATGTTAGTATGAGTAAGAGTATAATATCAATACTTATTACTCGATAATTTTCAAAAATTCATATTGACCCATGAGGGAGCGGAGTTCAGTAATATGTAAAGTCTAGCAACGAATTGTCTTGTACTACAATGAAGGGGTATGCAATTGTGTTGTACATAAAAGAAGGCCACAATGCCCCGCCAAAAAGTCGTCACCTTCAAGACAAACTTTGATGATCGGTAATTTTCAAAGGACAAAAGTAGGAAAATCGAATGTCAGCTACAGGTTAGCGAGAAACAAAATAATAAATCCTCTGATGTTACTTGTTCAGAATGCCTACGCTACTAAGTATCCTCAATAGGATGGAGGAAATGACGATAAATCGAGTGTATGTCGATACAATTTTAAATGAAAAACACTGTAATAAAGTAAAATACAGGTAAATCTGTAATACAGAACGGACTTTTTGGCATCAAACTACTACCAGAGTAAAATATAGAAGTACGAGTATATCGTTACTTCTTCATTTCTAGTGAGTCACTTTCTTTTTGGCTTGACCGGTCATATCATATTTCAATTATAATGCAAGAATACCAACGTATTAAGAATGTCGATGGCAAGATAGTAGCACACCCCACAAAAAGGTACTCCGAATTTCGGAATTAATAATATGATCGTGAAGTGAGAATACTCTAAAATGACCGTCAGTACACTTATCCAATTAAAATACGATTCATGAACTTTATCTAGAATAGAATGAGGCAAATTGGGAAATATTGGCCCATAAAATGAAAGATATGCGCTCATTTCCTTTTAAGTGTGTCATTACATCAATTTAAACCCTTGTAAATTCACTATCCCTTCGTCTATATAACTTCTCCAACCCTCCAGCCTCATGTTCTTTCACTTTGCCCACTCAAATTGAATCGACAATACATCGACAAAATTACTTACGAAAACTATAGAGCGAAGATATCGTAAAATGGAATATACTCTAATGTGGTTCGGTAATTACAGGTAAAATTATACTTTCAATTATTTGATACGTAGATCCCATGAGTATGTAATAAATTGTCATAGATATAAAAAAAATAATGTTACAATGAAAACAGATAAAAACGCGCTTTTTATCATTTTGTTATACTTGTGTAATACAAACTATCATTTCGCATTCTTAAAAAATATTCTGAAAACCCTTTAACAAAAACACCAGTGGCAAAACTCACTTATGGAAAGAAGTAATTCTGCGCCACTATCTCTATCAATATATCTGTGCATCGGAACTAACTTTCAGTATCATTTTCAAAATTACCTAAATGTCTCACTCAAGTTGTAATGCTCATTAGAAAACTACCCAACAACACTTTCATTCAAAAAAAGACAGCTAGAGAGCGTAATGTTAGAGCAATCTTATCTCAAACATGGTATACAGACTTCAAGCTCCGGTGGAATACCTTGATCTCGACCACCGATAATTATTTTACCTCACAGAAAAAACTACTCATTAGGGAAATTGGAACACCCCGGTAGTTCCAACAGACCGGCGCTAGTTAAAACCTTCCTTAACAACCTCCACAAAGCCCCTCTCTCCCTTTTCATGGGCTTCATCACTTACCGACAGCAAGAACGGAAGATGGCGGAATCTCCCCTTACTTCGTTCCGCATTTGGCGTTAATCAACTGATGAGTGCCGCGCGTAGTTCGCAAAACGGCCGCCGCGCGGCGCTGCATTCGCGGGTGAAACGAGATGTTCCATTGTCTCGAGGGTCTTTGTTGCGAGCAGCACTTCCATCAGTGCTGGGGGAGGGCAGGAAACGACTCTGATTTGTTCGGGCGGCGCGGGAGAAGAGCCACCGACCTACGAGAATGGATCGGACACGGCCACGCCCCGGCGGTAAAGATAGTCGAGTGACGCACGGCGCCACCATGCCAGTGAAGTGTACCGCACTCGACCGGGGTTGATTACGAAAAGTGATTGGCGCAAGTAGAATTGAGATTATACGGTTATAAACTTTGATAGTCAATGAGGGGCAAGCGGCAGTCCATAGCGAAGAATGTGGCTATTTGAACAAAGCACCATGGAGATATTTTTTGCTGACGAAAAATATTAAGATAAAGTTCAATGCCCTGACCAAAACTTTCAATTTTACAGGTGTCTAACATTCAGATACAATAAAATAAGCACTTCTTGTTGAAAGTATTTTATATCAGATGTTGATGAATAAAATGTATTTACTTCACTGCGTTCAGGTTTAGAAGAGAAAACATAATTATCAAACAATAAAGCTATGTCTTCAAACTGATTCTACCTCATCATTCAAATTCAGAACGAGAAAACTGATTTAATTTCCTAAACAAAGCATTTTGCTAGAATTTCTTAACTATTTTTACAAAACCTTTATTGATCTTGATCGTATACTAATAAATAAAACATACAATAATTACTGACTTTCAAAGAAACTACCTTAAACGACTAAAATACTATCTTAAACCATTTAGTTTTGAGTGATGCGAATCAGGTAATTTTATTTACTACTATTAATATTAATAAATTAATGTAATATTAATAAACCGAATACATTCCATTTAAAATTATGCCAAATGTGTAATTTTACGAACTTCAAGCTCAGGCTGTGATGTTTCAAAATTCTAGAGTAGCTTCTAATACACTGACTACTTCAATGTGACTCAAAGTGAGAATTATTGAAGACAAGATGAAGAATCACAACTAGAGTTTTGGAAGAAAAAGAGGAGAGTTTTCTAAACGGTTGGATTTATGAATCAGCCAATTATTGAAGTCGAAGGAAAAGAAATTCCCATCATCTGTTGACCACCAATTCCTTTTCACGAAAGAAAATAATAGAATATCACTTATGTCATTTTACCATAGGTAAATGAGAATGAAAATATTCAATATTTAGTATCTTGCATTATCGAAACTTCATTTACACATTAACGCCCATTTTCTCACTGATGAACCAACATTTTTGGTCAACTGAAATTTGTTTCCATTGCATAAATTTGTGAATTTTATATCAATTGACAAGCAGCTATATTACAATTACCCTAATGTAATATTAGATTTCCTTGCAAGTGTTTTCCCACATTAATATTCGCTGTGACACCGACGAAGAAAGATGAGAAATAGTGATAGAATAGAAATAAGAGATAAGGAAGAAGAAGAAGAAGAAAGAGAAAAGAAATAAGAAGTAAATCGACAGAGTTAGCTCAGAAGCAACATTGCCGCTGCCTCCAGCATCGGTGACTTGGACATCGCTGAATAGGCAACGGCCCGCGCTTCCTTATCCTATCCTCGCCTCTCTCTCTCTCTCTCTCTCTCTCTCTCTCTCTCTCTCTCTCTCTCACACACACACATACAAAAGAGACTTAGACAATCAGAATTAGGTTAAAAGTAAGTGTTAATTTAACAAAATAATGTATCCTGCACATTTTTATTTCTTTCTTACGAATCCCCGGTAGAGCGGAGTCCCGAGAACTATTCTACTGGATTCATAATGAAACCTGGAATAGCAAATTTCGCGAGTGCGCCGTCCGTATATGCAACCCACATTACTCATCCTTGATCTGCAACTCCGCCGTGGCGAGCTCAGTTCTTTCCGAACTGTCCACAGATGATGCGCGGCACTCCTGAGTAATGGAATGCGGTGCACAGAGGGACTCTGAATGCATCACTGATACCGGCGACAGGCAGTGACATCCCATCTGGTACAATCTCTGCGTAACACGACCCGCATGCACTACAATCCCATTAAAATATCTAAGCTATTGACAGCTGGGTGTGGAGGATCCCTCTATCCCCCACAACAGGTACTGAGTTCCCGTCCCAGACCCCAGACGCGAAACGATCATGGTGGCTGAGCTAGGCATATGAGTACCTTATTATGATATTTAGTATCTATTAAGTTTAAATCTACTGAACATTCTATTAATTAATCCACTACACTTACTAGGGGTAACCCGTCAAAGATGACGGGACGAAATAATATATTCCCATATTAATAGTGCATTGTAATGAATAGAACACAATTTAATTTCTCCAATACTAAATTGTTGTTTTCTTTTCTCTTTCAAATTTTCCTTTAAGATCAATGACAAGATCCCTTAAGACTTCAAAAGACAACTACCCTGAAGATAAATTGTCAAACCGCGGATTCTAGGGGACTGCGAAGTGATTTACCTGAAGGACGGCCACCAGGTGACATTTTGAGCTATTTACGACAGTCGTTATCGGTTGCTATGTCCCAAGGACGAATTTAATTTAGTTCTCTTGAAATTTGTTACTGTCGTTTAGGTAAATCTCGTTCTCGGATTTCAACGGCGTGTGTAACAAAAATAATGCCTAGAAGTCTCTCCAATTTTGTGAAGAGTCAATTGCGTTTCAGTTACGTGATTGGAAATCTATCTTTTACGTAGTATCTGTTATAACTAAATCTCAGATCTCCAATAATATATTTGCCAAGAATGTTTTAGTAACATAGCCTTACTAAACATGTTTTACTAAACATAGAAATAATCGGAAAGAGACCACCACGCTGGAACATATACTCTAAAATTTGAGCTTTTTACTCAACCAAACTTCCGTTATTTTTACTTTAAATGACAGGTAGATATGCTCCAGACACGTTCTTGCGAAAACATGCAGAATTGCACAACCGGATGTCGTTCCAAAAGCACCAAATTTCATCACAACCTGGTCAGTATTTTACTTTTTACTGCTTAAGGAGACGTGCTACGCGAAATCCAGACGTCCTTTTTTAATAATACTAATGATGATGATAATAATAATAATAATAATAATAATAATAATAATAAATATAATATTTATTACCATCTTGTTTTACAGCGATAATAAACATAGAATTTTCTTGGAATTACTAACCACCAATAACCAGTTGTGATGATTAGCAATACGTTTAGCATCATAACTTTTAGCCATCAGTAATAATATGCAAAAAAGTTTCAATACTGCTCCTGTTGCTCTAACTTAACGATACAATCTCGGGAACGTAAAAAAAACTATGTTATAGACTGAAGAACTCACATTTTATATTCCGTTGATTACTGCTTTATAAATATTACATACATACCAAAATCGCATTAAGTTATTTTATCATTTACGAGAGTAACATGTATCTCATGACTAACAGCAGTATCAGCCGCAACCAAAACAAACATGCACCCAAGAAACGAACAAACTCCTCCAGCAGAAGGTCAAGTTTATAGGCACAAAAGGGATAGTTAATAATTCTGTTTAATCGGGTTATTCACTTTTCAAATATGAGTGTACACCTCTTTTGTAGCCATAGGGGCACTTGAATGGAAAATCACGCTCGTAGATAACAGCACAATTTTTCGAATTGTTTAAATTTTTTAAATGCATAAATTGAATGTAAATACCTTTCATATTCGCCAGTGTCTGTTGCAGAAACGAGAAGAAAGGCTGGTACTCACCTGAAAACAGAAAAATAATATATTAGGACAATTTATATTGTACAGACATTGTTATAACAGTGGAAATGAATTTTTACATAATTAGTTACATGATGATGTTCTTGCCGAAACAACTAATCAATATATTTTATAACGGCAAGAAGAACGTACAGATTTTCACGGGAAAGATCGTCTTGGGCATTGAAGGATAAAATTTCTAAAAAGTATTAGCAAATAAATACCTAGACCAGCGCAAACATTTTAAAATGAAAAAAGAAAAACAACTTGTGTCGTACTAGTTAATTAATTGATTTGTAATGCATTAAATTGATTTGTAATTCATTGTAATTAAAAATGGTTAAAAAAAGGTTCTGTTGAACTTGAAATTTTCAAGAGTACAACTGAAGTGTTTAATAGACTCCTAAAACTTTAATAATGATATCATAGCAATTGTAATTTAAAATGTATTGCGTAAATTTAGTGTAACTAGCGTAAGTCTCTCTCTTGTGAAGGATTCCCTGAACCGTTACAACTAGAAGAACGGGCGAAGCCGTTTAAGGTAACAGACAATTCTGATATATATTACAGTGACGCGCCGGGTTAACAGCTACTATTCAAATAAATTCTCTGAGGCAGAGACGCTGCCAAGCGAACTTTTCAACCAAAAAACCCCGTGTGGAATGCGACCGTGGGAACCAGTAGGCACTGGTCCATCGCGTTGCGTCGTCGATCACCTCACGAGGAGGGGCTCCCAAGACGGGGGCTGGGCGGAGGCAGCGGGAAGAGGAATTCTTCGGCGCAAAAAGTGGCGCGCGGCGCGCTGCGCAGCTGTCACAGCGGCACTCGCCGGCGGCAAGGCGCCACGCGAGAGGGAGGGATCACTCGCCAAAATATTTCATTTTATTCCGAATTCATATGGTCCCATTAAACTAAATGGGTGATTGATAGTGTTGTGCTTCATACAATATGAGTATATGAGTTGGTTACTTTAATAAGTATTTATTTCAAGAGTTTATTTTCTTGTCCCGGGAACACATGTTCAGCGGTACGCAAACTGGCAACGTCACTCCCTTCCGTTCGCAACTATCAATAACCAACTTATTTTAATCGGACCATTGTAAAATATGTATTAAAAATGTTAGATTACGACAGGGAAATAGCTGAGCCGCCACGGTGTAAGAGAGAAACAGAGCAAGAGACAGAAAGAGAAAGCCAGAAAGGGATATCTTATCATTAAAAATTTAATCACTTATAGAAAATAAAGTGGTGCTGTAGTAGCAAATTATTCATCATTAAAAACAGTTTTCAACCACATGAAGAAAACACATATTTTCTCATTGATCGAATACAAATGAGGAATTTTACGTACTGGTACGCTTTCGTGAAGTTAGTCTTTTCAGACCTGTGTCGTCTTCGCAAAAATACATTTGTATAAGAAGTACTTTTTTAACACGACGGGCCCGAAATACAGATTCTCGTTTTGTTTTCTGTACACAAAATAGCAATTGTTGAGATTGATTGATTAGTTTTTCCGGGCTAGTTAACAGATAAGGTCATTAATTCCGTAAGTGTAGAATACGTGTTTTCCTCGGGACGTGGCGGTTATCTTTCCCTGCTGGTTGGTAAGATCCAAAATCGACCAACACGTCGGCTAGAGGGTTTTCCTGAACAAGGTATCTCCCACCAGCGCGGCACCGCCCCCGCCGTGTCAAGCTTTAAGCTCGCAATTGATCTCTCGACATATGTAGTAGTGCAGTGCATGAAAGAGTTTGGTGTGTGTACGTAGGGGGTGAGAATAGGACAAGGATGCAGAAAGAAAGATGCGGGCGGTTCTGGCCCGCTTTTTACGGTACTTCTACAATATTCACCTGGTGTTGATCGGTGGATTGGAGAAATCACGGAAAACTACCGATTCGAGCAGTCGATCGCTAGAATTCTCTTCCAGAAAACATCTGAATTGTAACTGTCTCTCAAGCTATTGTCGAAATTCCTGCTGAAGTCAGGACTCGAACTCTAGGACCTGGCGGTAACAGGCACCGCAGATACAAACATCACCAGATGCCCTGAGACACCTTTGCCGGTCTATTTTTTTTTCAACTAATATTCTTAGTGTGCAAAACATCAGGAGCCTGCGCGAAACTTCGCGAAACATGTTTCGCGCACGGCATATTAAAAATACACTCGCAACAGGTGATTCGCGCGCTCGTCTTTTGTCTCGTCTCCGCATACGGCCGGGGTGGAGCGAGGTGGCGGCGGCGGCGAGGTCGCGGAGGCGGACGCCCGGGATGGCTGCAGGCGCCGCTGCCGCTGCCGCCGCCAAGGTCGAGGTCGAGCGGAGGCCGCGCGCGAACGCTCGGCGCCGGGCGTCATTAGGGCTCAGCGCCCGCGGCGAAGGCCCCGACACTGAAACTAGCGCCGGCGCCCCAGGCAGGACCGGCAACGAGCGGCAGCAGAGCACGCTGCTCGGTGGGACAGCCACCGAGGATGCCTTACTGCAGTGCTGTCAAGGTCAATGCCACGAGCTGGAGACCGTGGCACAAGTGCCACGACGAAATCGCCTCTCCACGCAGTTCATCACCCCGCCACCACAGACAACGCCAATCCTATTGTAAAACGGCGGGGTTACTAATAGTTTCCTATCCCGACGCTAGTTGCACAGAGAAGTTCGTGGCATGCCACGGCATGCCACACATTGAAACCACGGCTTACTATGCAAAATGTGGGTGACCGACAATATGAAGTTCCACACTCATGGACCCTAAATATTACAGAGCAAGGAAAACGCGGTAGACGTTGTTCTGCCCTTTATCTGCCTCTTTCCTCTCCCATCTCCCTTTCTCACTGTTTCTCCTTCCTTCCCTCATTCCTTCCCTGTCTGTGTGTCTCTGGTCTCTGGCGCTCTCTGGCCCTCTTATTCACATTTACTTGCAGATTCTGCACGTCTCTGAGCAAGTGAGGTAATATCGGGAAGCGCGAGACCAGCAAAAATGTAATTGAATGTTCGAGAAGATCTCATTCTGTAGAGTATGGTGAAAGAAACGTTTCAGCTTCGGCCTTAAAATTTTAGTTTTTAAGGCGCTAAAACGCCTCGTTTAGGAGTTATTTAACGATATAGATTCAAAATGCTGCCGAGTAAGTTGCAGGTTGCATTTGACATGAATAAATTCACATTGTGTGTTATTTTTTGGAATAGCATAAAAGGCGTATTCAAATGTGTGTGTGTGTGTATATATTTTATTTCGGGGCCATTCCCAGCTTCAGGGGATGACGATTTTCGACTATCACTGCCGTGTACCCGCTATGTCCCTTATGGGGACACGTATTAACCTTTACACTACGTACCGCCCACACTTGCGGGCTCCTTGGTCTGTGATCACCAGACTCGTATTAACCTTTACATTACGTACTTTACATTACATTACTCGAATTAACCTTAACACACGTATTAACCTTTACACTACGCACCGCCACACTTGCGGGCTCCTCGGTCTGTGTTCGCCAGACTCAGGAGACAAAACAAACACGCAAGAAAGACAAGAGACAAACCACAATGCCCACGACAAGACTCGAACTCGCGACCCTGCAGACCGAGGCGCTGAGTCCGCACGCTCTAGCCACCTCGGTCATCCAGGTCGGCAAGTTCTAAATGAATGTAGTGTTGTAAATTATAGTATTAAAATTCACATTTTGTGTTATTTCCTGGAAGGGCATAGAAGGCGCATGCAAGGACATAAACAGTTTCATAAAACACTGATGTGTTACGATTAGGCCCTCGGTTGGCTCATAGGCAACGTGCTAGCTTTCCGTGGTAAGATTCCAGATTCGATACCTGGTCGCAGCGAAACTAGAGGTCTACATTACAATCGTCTCAGTTTCGACAGCTGTGAGGCGAAAGAAAAGCTCAGACAGGTCATGTGAACTAGAAACGGTACAGGGAATACCCATGCTCGTCATATGTCAACTTTACTCGAAGATTGGATATTAATTAAAAACAGACCACGGGTCTGGGAACAACGCTAGATGGCAAAAGTCGTATTAATCCGTCCATAAAATGCCAAATACATATGTGTCATCATTATTGTCATTTTCATATTTTACGTGCAAGTGCTAACAGATATGTGTTTGTATTTCGAATCGTGAGAACTCCTAATTTCAACATCAGAAAATGACAAAAATTGAAACGACAATGTTCACTTTTTTAGGCTAATTCCACTACTGTCGCCAATCACAGCATGGCTTCTCACGGATGACCTCGCGTCAGCCAACCGCTTTGCCCCGCGGGCAAATCTAATACCCTCGCCACTGTTGGCGTCCTTGCACGCCCCTGATGTTATACACAGATATTCGTATATATTCGATATTCCCATGACAGCATTTGCAAATTCTATTTTAAAATTTCATGAAATATTTTCACTCAACTTTTTGTATGTTGTTCGGTTAGCTTTTTCTTATGTGAAACTTCCTGAACACCGCTTTGCTTCGAATCTCTCGTCGTAAACGCCCATGGTTGATTCATTGAAAGATTTGTGATTCCGGGAGTGTCAACTGCTAAGGTCATTAGTTCCATAACTGTGGTGCAATGTTTCTCGCGGGAGATGACGATGGACTTCCCCCGCTGGACGGCGAGAGTCGGCGTCGACCTAAGTCAACTTGCGAGGATTTTCTCCAACCAGGTATCTCTAACCAGTGGGCCATTCCCTCAGAAGGTACAAGCTCCAAGCTCCCCAAGGGTGTGTAAGTAAGGAATAAGGATAGGACAAGGAAGAGGAAAGAAAGATCGCGCACGGTCCGTGGCCCGTTTGTTAGGGCACTACACCGGCATTTGCCTGGTGTTATTCGGTGAAATCACGGAAAACTACCGATCAGAGCAATAGAATAGAATTCTCCTCCACACAGCGGCTGAATTCTACCTACCTGCCCAGCTTCAGTCGAATCTCCTGCCAACGTCGGGACTCGAATTCTAGGACCTCCTGGTCAGAGACACTGCAATGACACCAGTAGATGCTCTGAACCATATTTGAAGGTCATTAATGCCCATGGATGCCCATCTGCCCATCGATTTGACTGAGGGAAAACCTACTGACCCTGCCCGCTGCTTCCATTCGCGACGCCTTTGACCCAGAGGATTGATGCATACGAGGAAATCGTACGTGCTCCGGATGTACACATTCCGCAAGCAGCGACCGCCTCGCTGTGTTGGGAAACCTCCGGCAGGAAATTTCCCGGTCGTGTCTTCCGGTTCCTCCAACGCGTCGGACGCCAAACCCGACCGCTCCTCCGCTCTCACGCGGCTTTGCGACGGAGGAAATGGGATAACTTTGATTGCTTTCATAATGAAACGCTAACATTTGTCTTCTCGTGGAGCTCTTCTTTGGCATCAAGAAGCAATGAGGAGTAATTTATACCGCGTCGACGAACGGGCATTTAGTTTTCCTTCAAGAGAGAGAACAAAAGATATTCGAGACGTATAGAAAGCAGATCTTTGTGCGGGTGAACGAGGAAAATGTAATATTGAAAGCGTTCTTCAGAAGCGCATATCGTGCGTTTAATAGGTAACACAAGGAAAAAGTTTAAAATAGAGACTCTTTTTCTTCAATGAGTGATCGAAAAAAAAAAACAATGCAGAATTTATTCAAATCAAAGTCTTTATGAGAGGGTCCTTTCGTATTTGTGCGAGTATTTAGGGGTTAATTTTTAAAAGAAGCTCCGTGTCCTGGAAATACCATGAAAGTTACAATGAGATCAATATGAGATAAAAGAATGGGCACTTATAACCATATTTTACTCGCTTGTTTTATTATTGATAGACCTACAATGTAGAAATTTTCATGAAAGTTTGCCGCTACGACGAACTTCAACATTTCGCCTTTAGGCGGCCAAACCTTTCTTGTTCTCCATGTTACCAACATTCGTCAAAAAAGCTTTCGTTGTGATGTACTTTCTGGCTTCCGGTCTATAATTAAAGGGAAAATACAGTGAATGCTCAAATTATTACGGAAGGACTCACAATAGAATTACACGAGTATCATGAAAACGCGTATTTCACAAACCCAAAGAGTGGTAAAATTGTGTAATGGAACACTCAGTTTGATGTAAACGACACTATATCACGCCTAGCATTCGCAATACATCGTCACAATTGATAGAGTGTGAATGCCGCAAGAAGCAGACAAAATGAATAACAGCGATCTCCCGCAATAGATTCTTTCACTCGTAAATCACACTTATTTTCTCTTTCCGTTACGACTCGGAGCTCGGAAATTCCCAGAATCGCCGTCGCCGATGCGATGACTAGCTGGAAATAGAAATGACCAGCTCACGACGAAACGCAGTAGCCCCGCCTGACCATCTCCTCGAGCGCCAGCCGTTTTCGCCTGCGCGTCAGGCCTAGGCCACCTCTCCGACGGTTGAGCAATGCGGGTCTGCATACCTCAAGTTGGGTCAGGGGCGCTGCCTTGAGCGGCCAGCGACCGCGCTGCCTTGAGTCGTCGGCATTCTTTCGCCCGGAGCAGAAAATGCGCAGGAGCGTCTGGAGGCGACGCCTCGGCGCCGGCGGCCCTGAAGGCGACGAGGCTGTGGAGGCCGAGGACACTAACCTAAGAACTTGAGAAAGATATATACCACGAGCGAAAAATACCTAGTGCGGATGATTAGAAAAAATATTATTATTATTATTATTATTATTATTATTATTATTGTTGTTATTGATTCTAAACTGACTATCACAACATATCCACATTTATTACGAAATAATGGAAAGTACGTTTTCTGGAGAGTAAGACTAGACCAGACGGTACACGGTTACGGTAAACTTTCTCAATGTATCAGATCATAAAGATATTCATTTTGATGCTTTGAAATGTGTTTTAAGACGGCGTCTTAAAAGGCACCAAAAAATTAAAATTAAAAATCCAAAATCGTATTCACGAAATGTTTGTCAGTTCAGATACAAATTAATGGGCAACTTAAGTTTCGAAGTGTTTTGGAGGATGTAATAATATACTTGGAAATTCTACTATTATTTGGAAGAGCAGTACCCAAAACGTTGTGCCTTTATTCAAAAACAGAATTAAAATCGGTAGGTTTGTATAATAGTGCGTGTGAAGAATAATGGAAATTTAATTTATTGGAAACTAAACCAATTTATTTTAATACAAAAAACATACTAATAAATATAGATATGCAATCGGTTACCGATTTGATCACGAAAAGCCAAGAAATAAGCATTTCCTCTAGGACTGCACTCAAGAGGTGAAATAATACATCAGCAGACTAATCACATGTTTGGGCAGAAGCCCCTAACATTTTTAACAATATTTTATATTCGCTCTGTAGTATATATAAATTCGTGTTTTATAATTTCGTTCACTAAATAAATTAATAAATTTAATTTGGGTTTTAAAATACAGATCATGACTTTTTAATTTGCCGCCCATAACGCAGACGAAAATTATTTCATGTTATATTTACATTGTGTAAGTTATTTTATGAGCAATATTCAAGTGGTAGATTTATTTTTGTGTTCATTTCGATAACTTGTGTATTTCAACAGGGACATCTCAAACGTGAATTTCCAATAAAATCCATTATTGTCACACGATCACAATTCTTTGTATTTCTATGTCTAAGAGAGAGTTAAACTAAACTGATTTACGCCAGTGAGACGATATGAATGAAACAAGAAATGTAAAACAAAACAGTAGTCGTCGACCGAATGTGTCAAAGCAGAATTACAACAGTTTCGTGAGAAGTTCGTTATAGCTACGTAAACAACTGATGACGGTGCAAATGGAATACTAATACGCCACTAAGCACAATTAATATTGCAAATTTGTTTTAAATACTAAGAAAATCTAAGAAAGGTTAGCAGTGAAATATTGAAGCAAAATATCATCAAATATTTAAGGAGAATTGAGCCATGTTTTGGACAACTTTGAAATAAGAGATTCCAACTCAGTGATTTCGAAAATATGTCTACAAAGATGTGTGCATAAAAGGGAGGGAAGGTAGAATCTCAGAGGGCTGTCGCCGATGGTGAATTGTAAATAGAGATGGATGGACAGAGGGAGGGCGGTCCTCAATGAGAGAAGGGGAGGAAAGGAGAAAGTCAATTGGGAGAATGACGGCATGGCCAGAGGGAGAGGCATCTGAACAAAGGGACAGTCAATGCAATGACAGAAATATTCGAGAGACGGTAAAAGATAGCGCCGTCAATACGGTGGGACAATGCAGAAATCTGACGGCAGGATGGCGGGAGAGCTGATAGGTCAATGAGAGGATTGAACAGATTATACAGACGGACGTAGCGGGAGATGAGTAACGCATTCTGCAGAGTGCTTTCTTCTCCTGGCGGATGAAGGTTGGAAAGGTTGCGCAGAGGACGTTTCACGCTGCAGCGGGGAGGCGGCGGCGGTGGCGGTGGCGGTGGCGGTGGCGGTGGCGGCGCTGGAGGCGGAGGCGCACGGTACAACGGGGGCAGTGGTAAGGTGACGGCGGCGGTGGCGGTGGAGGCGCAGGGT
This sequence comes from Acheta domesticus, assembly GCA_031308135.1. Taxonomy (NCBI): domain Eukaryota; kingdom Metazoa; phylum Arthropoda; class Insecta; order Orthoptera; family Gryllidae; genus Acheta; species Acheta domesticus. Next base: position 20,385 of record JAHLJT010004525.1, read on the forward strand.
ATAGCGGGGGCAGTGATAACGGAGACGGCGGTGGTGGAGATGGAGGCGGGAGCGAAGTCCTAGGCGGCGGTGGCGATTCGGCGGTGGAGACGGAAGGGGCGGAGGTGGCGTTGGCTGTGGCGGTGGCGTTGGCGGCGGCGGGGGTGGCAGTGGTAGCGGCGGTGGGTGGCGACGGCGGCTGAGGTGTCATCGGCGGAGATGCGGGTGGCGCCGGCAGTGAAGAGGTGGAGATGACGTGTCAGTGAGGGATGTGACGATGGCAAATGCGGTAGCAATAACGTTGGCAGGGAGTAGCGTCTGAGGTAGTAGTGTAGTAGGAGAGCAGTGGGATGGGCGGGGACGACTCAGGCGGGAGTGACGGCGGGAGTTAAGGCGTAGTTCCGAAGGTAGGGGGCGCGGGCGGTAGTGGGTGACAGCTGCGATGGATGGGGTGGCGGCAGTGGTGGTGGAGGAGGGGGTGTGGACGGGCGGCGGGAACGTCGGAGACATCAGTGATGGCGGGGGCGGCAACGAAGGCGTGATTGGCGGAGGCGGCGGAGCGGTCCGGCAGAGGTTGCGGAGGTGTAGGTGGCAGGCACGAATGGCGGGCGCTGCACTGATGGTGGGGGCGGGGACGGTGGCTGAGGCTGGCAGTGACGGAGGCAGGGTGGCCGGACTACAGGGGGGCGGGAGCGGTGGCGGGGAAGGCGGCAGAGGCGAGGACCGGCCTTTCCGCTCGCAGAAAGACGCGGCCGCTGCCCGCTGCTCCGGCTCTGACCTTGCGGTTACCCGCCATCGACCGGACACGAGCCCCACGCCGCGCCGGGGCCTTCCAGATATTTCCATTCCGGAGCAACAGGTACCGCCAACCCAATGGGCACATCGACGCTTGGCAGTTTCTTCTCAAAGATGCAACAATGCTGCGTTCTGGGATCCTTTACTACCATGCATAATCTTGCATTAAAAAGTTTCTAGGCGTAATACAAAATACGTTTATTGGTATTTATACACTATAACACAATTGACATTTTTAAGTAAAGTTCACTGTAGGAGATAATACGCTTCACCTTGCAATTACATATTTATAATCCTCTTTCAAGGTATATCCTACATATTATTATGTCTGATACAGAAGTGTCCTTTAGTACTGGACCCGTTCGTAAACAATTTATTAAATTTACAAACACGACGTGAGGCACCGTCCAGATAATTTTTAGTTGTATGCATGTGTAGATATTTCACATATCAGTTCACGACAAATAGCACATTGTGCGCATAAGAATATAAGCACCTTTTATTTATTTTTTAATATAAAGGCACGTGTTATCCGGAGTCTTCTGTTTACTCTTCGGCACGATGAATACAGTAGCGTTTTATAATATCAAATAATTGATAAAAAGGAGAGTTTTTCTTATTTTTGTCATCTGGGCTATGTATATCATAACTCAGGAACAGATTTATTTTTAAAAAAATATTTCTTTAAACAGTATTATAACAACACAACAATATTATCATTTACAAATACTTCGCACTTCCTTTAATGAATGAAATGAAGTAAAACATAATTTAAATGTTTTGTTATCAAATGAAAAAATCTCTTGAAAAATATCAAGAGATATGTAGCAAATATTAAAAGATTCTAATGCACGAGTGCCATTTCTTCAACACACATAAAATGATTACTGGTAAAGGATATGCTTTTATAGAAAAGTGGCTAGATACTAGCCAAGGCATGGTAAGTATACGATTCGGGCCCAAAAGGAAACAAAGAGAGCCAAAGGTATGTTCGGTAATAGTGATAGTGGAGGCTAAATCACTCCGATGTGTGCGCCGAATAAAGGAGAAAAGGTGTACAAGGAAGACAATGTATGGGACCAATGATGAAAGAAGAACAAAGGGATACCCACGATGTAACGGTAATATTCTGAAAAGTGAAAATAAGAGCAGACGAAAGTAATACAGAGAAGACATTGTGAAGTAGAAGCTACGGCACTAAAAACGTTTAATGATGCATTCCGTTCGCAATAAATTTCGCAACCAAAAATATTAAAACGGTTTTATAATAATATAGTCGACATGCTACCAGGTAGATTAGCAGCTATAAACGCCTCCTAGATTTGTCTTGGGCCAGAAAAAAAGCTTTGTCCGGAAGGCGGACAGCTTCTACTAAGGAGGCTGTGAAATTGCAGCAAGTGTGGCTGTACGTTGCCGGTTGGCAGGGGGCCAGTATCTGCGTAGCGGTGACGTAGCAAGTGCCTGCGCGCTCGCAAGGTCATTCACGAACAGCAACAGATTCTAAACTCGCTTTTGGATGGCCCAGTAAGTTCCGGTCCAGTGTCTCCCCAACAACTGTACGAGTGATCTTGAATATATCACATTTAGATTACCAATTTTCGTGAATTAGAACTGTATTATTTGTCTGAAGCCCAACACCATGCCGGACTTTCAATTTCGCAATCATGGGTAACGATCACAACATCAGAGACAAACTTAAATGCCCTTTATGTTCTTTTAAAATAATTTAACCGTAAGGAGCCGTAAAACCGTATACCTTTATAAATACGGATATACTCGTATGTACAAGCGGTTTTCCCTTTCCTTGCAACAAACTGCCATTGACTGCAGTTGAATACTTGACCTTGGTTCAAAGAAGAAAACAGATAATGTATTATGACTTTGTGCGCGTAATATGTATATAAACTATGTGCAACACTATTCAATTCGGTTCATTTTGATTTTGTTAAATACATTCAAACCCCTGTTGAGAAGTGCCCTGTAACATTCACTTTCATATTTCATAACGACGAAAGCAATTGTAATTTCTCAACTACAACTTAGTTTTATACACTTCCTGCAATTCCAAGAAATATTAAAAGCAAGGAGGGCAACAGAAACGAAACTAAACGTTTTGTTTCTCCGCCGCTGTTACAAAATTATTTTCTCGTGAGTTTAGTTTCGTTACAAGTAACGAAACGAAAGCCTGCGCGAATTTAGTTCCGTTATAGAATGAACACATCGTTGAAGACAGTTTCGTTTCGTTTCTTTCCTGAAACGAAACGAAAAAGAATTTACTTTTTGTGGGTAAGAAACGTTATTACTTTATTTAGTTTCGTTATTAATATTTGTTGAAGGACAAGTAACGAAAGTCGGGAGAGAGCCATTGAGAGGAGTTGTACCCCCGACTACTTATCTGTACTTTATTTTGTTCAGAACTACCTAAACACCAGTGATTATCTATACTTTTTCCTCTATCATCTATCGAAAATTTAATTATTTTTTAACTCTTAAAATATGTTCTGGCTCTGGTGGCAAATTTTTAAAACTTTAACAATTTTTCAAAACTTTAATTTCACATAGAAAACATATTACAATAACATACAATTGTACTTTAAATAGTAAATTTTTCGAAACGAATAAGAAAGTTAAAATTGAACACCTGGGTTTTCCAACGTATCAAAAGATCACTGTGGACACGAATAGATGTTCATAGAAAGATATGAGGGGCGCGGTCTATTCCTGAATTTTCCAAGAGTTAGATAGCAAAAGTCCGGTGTGGTAAACGAAAAATTACATGCAAATGGCCGTTTTATTTATTTCGGTATTATTAAAATTAATCTTCACATACGGGTAATACAAAGAATTTTCTTTGGATTTTAAGAATTAGCAAATATTTTAATACATGAGTAATATTTATTAATATTTTAATCATGTTATTTCCAAGATCTTACAAAATTATCAATAAACATGACAATGACATACTTCTAAATAGTACTTAATGTACCAAAATAAAATTTTGTGTAACATTACTTTATATTGTAGAAATCGTATTTCAATCGTATTGTAGAATTCGTATTTCAAAAATTTAATAATATAATACAAAACTGATATGTTATACAAAATAACAATAAAAAATACAATACAATACAAAAATAAGTATGTGTTAAATTAACATAGTACACATTTTACCATTCTTCAAAACAACTGTGGAAAGGAAATACAAAAGTTCGGCGTAACAAGGCGCCTAGGTGCGTACTACTTAGGACG
>JAHLJT010004526.1:0-12908 GCA_031308135.1 Acheta domesticus
AGCAACGTCTTGTTGAGAAAGGTCAGCACGTTAAATATAAGTATCATAATAACGTTTAGTTCAAGAATTAAATAGTCAGTTTACGATTGGAAACAACCAGGGCCGTCTTTGGGTTTGAAAGTACCCGAGGCACTCAGAGATTTCGGGGCCCCTAATTCTTAGTTCAACAAATTACGTTCTGGCGATCATAAGTTATTAAAAATTGAATATTACACAGTTAATAAGCATTTTGATTCCTCTTTTTAAGGTAAGGAAGGATTTGTAAAAAAACTAGATAAACGGAATTAAATAGTATCTTTAATCTCTGTATTTTCTATAGTAATATTTTACTAATAACTCTAACAATAGTAACATAATAAAATATGATTAAAAAACAACACAAGCAATATTTACATAATAAGATCTAAGTAAAAAACAAACTAAGCATTTGTCAATGGTACTTTACGTAGTTTCGCACGCACGAAGTCGTCAATTACATCGTCGAAGATCAATTCGTTCAAAATATCGTACTCAATGTTTAATAAAGCTAACGAAGAAAGTCGTTCTTGAATCATATTACTTCTTAATTCATTTTTTATATACTTCAGCTTTGAAAATGAGCGTTCACCCGTACAATTAGTGACCATTAACGTTAAGAAAATTCTTAACGCTATTTCAATGTTAGGAAATGTCTCTTCAAGATTATCTTTTTTTAACAATTTATACATTTCTGCCAAAGATACGGTGCTGTTTGTTGGATTTTCAATGCGAAGATAATGTTGAAATTGAAAACACTCCGATATGAGCTCTTGTTCATTGACATCTGTGTTATAAAACTCAACAAATTGTTTACATTTATTAGACAATTCTTTCTCATCAATAAGTTTTAATTCTGATAAAAATTGAAATCGTTTACTTATAATACTGTATGATTCAGCTCTTCTATCCAATTCACTTATTAATGTGTCGATAATAGGAATATAAGTTTGTAATTTAAATTTTTCTTTGGCAGAAAAGATGACTTCGTCTGTTTCTGAGTCAAAATAAGTTACACGAGAACTTCTGTTTGTTACACGCGAATTTTGATATTCTGAATCGGGAAACTTTTCTTTGGCGATTGTTTCAAAGTTATCAAATTCATTTCTCATGACATGCAAACAATTGATCAATGATGATATCAGCTTTGAAGCAACATCCAATGAAAGATTTTCTTTTTGCAACGTTTTGTTCGTTTCATTGACTTTTAAAAGTACAGCACTCCAGACTTCGGTTAAAATAATATTCTCTAATTTTTTCATTTTCTTAGCTATACTGTAGGCTTCATTTCGCGTTTCTGCTGGGTTTTCTTTATTATTTTCAATAAATTCCAAAGCTAATATAATCTGAGAATAACCACATTTTAAAGCTGAGACTGCATCGTATCTAGCAGACCACCTAGTATCAGATAAACTTTTTACTACTTGATATTTTCCCAAGAATTTTTTTAATATATCCCAACGATGTGTTGAACCCGAAAAGAAGTTGTACAATTTTTGTACAAGTTGGAAATAACTCGTTGCTGTCATCACGCAACCAGCAGCTTTAGCCCCGACTAAATTCAGCGAATGTCCAGCACAAGGAATGAAAATAGCGTATTCACATAATTGACGCAATCTTGCTTGTAGTCCTGAGTACGCACCTGACATATTCGCGGCATTGTCGTAAGTTTGACCGCGGCAATCATTAATTGATATCTGATTATTTTCGAGAAAAGCTAAAACCGTATTTGTTAAATATTCGGAACCATGTTCTTGAATAGGTATGAACTCTAAAAACCGTTCAATCGGTGTGTTATCTTTTACATATCGAATCGTAAATGTTAACTGATCAACATGGCTACAATCTGGAGTAGAATCAATACTAATTGAATAATACTTGGCCTGTTTCAACTCAGAAAGTATTTTTAGTTTTACTTGTTTACCCATAATCTCAATAAACTCATTGCAAATGTTTGCTGATAAATACGACACGAATCCTTTTCCTGGATTACCATATTTGTTCAAATGCTCTTTAAGAAATGGATCAAATTTGCTAATTAGTTCTAAACAACCCAAATAATTTCCATTCTGCTGAGAACCAATTATTTCATTATCACCACGAAACGGCAGTCCGCGGCCAGCAAGAAATTTGATTGTTTCAACAATTCTAATCAAAACACTTTTCCAATAACTGACTGCTTCATTGAATTGGACAAGTATTGATTCATTTACAGTACCCACTTTCTTACTTCGAACGATGTAATCCATAGTTGCATATCTATGCCGCAAACTGTTTTCATGTTCAGTAATTGCACGGTTCAAATTTTTCCAGTCGTGAAACCCGTCCGGAGAATTAAACGCCGAATTGGAAGATGCAAAAAGACGGCATGCAAAACAGTATAACGCATTTTAGATGGCGAAACGTGAAGCCATGATCTACAGACAGTTTCACTGTTTTGCAATTTACGTGTAAACACAGATTTAGTAAGATGTCTAATTACAATTTTCCCATTTCCATCTTCGTACTTTCTCGCTGTTTTTGAAAAATCACAATCTTTATTTTGAAAAAACGTAGGTCCTTTCTGAATCCAAAAACATCGATCTTCTTCACTTATCTTATTCCATTCGCCGGAATCGTTTGATGTGCACCTGGATACTTTTGAAGAAGTCAGAGCATCACCTATATTTTCAGATGAGAAACATTTCTCATGCAATGAAACATCTTCCAGATGAGAACTACTTTCGGAGGTACCTGGCTCCATTTCTGGTTTTCTGATCGATTAATTTCATTCGGTGTGTCCAAAAGAATTTCTGGTGTGTCATTTGAAGATATACATGGATTTACTGATTTTGTAAAGAAAGATGTCAGTTTGGGTAATTTTTTAATCCTTTCGTTCTCCTCAATCGCTTTTTTTTCTCTTAGATGCACCGCTTGGATATGTGCGTTTCGACATGATATCAGTAAAATGAAATACCAATGAACTCTAGAAGAAAATACAATATACTGTTATACAAATTAGTTTATTTACAGATACTTTCTGCATGCGTCAAATTCACAGTTCACAAAAGCAAACATTTTCGGTGCGTTCAATTTTTTATAATGTCACTTTGCATGTTAAAAATTGGGTTGATATTTCTTAATCATATTGATTTTTTAAATTCATTTACCTTGTTATATGTTACCATATTGTATTTAAAATAATATTTTTGTCTAAATGAGTGATTCGTTAATATATAATTCTTAAATACTCTTAATTTTCAACCATGAAACTTTATTATACAAATTATAATATAATAAAATTATACACTTTTTATTATCCTTTAATCAATTTTTGTTTGTTGCTCAATTTTTAAATTCATTAATTATAGTATTATAGTATTGGTATTTATTATAAAAAATATAATTTTATTACAATACATAAACATTGTGGTTTACAAAATTATACATTAAATGGAATAAAATGTATCTTGAACTTACAATTTTTAGTGTGTTCCGTCGTGGGTTCAAATGATATCATAAACCTTTCAGATGTTAATTATACAAAGATGTTGGATTTTATATTACACTTATAACACTTAACACTGTATTGCACTTGCTCTTCATTCGATTTCTGACTGCAAACTAAATTCATTTTCAATATTTGCCGATTGCTGCCAAGCAATATGAAGGTCGTCTGGTAAATTTCTATGAAGAGCGCGCATTGTTATTAAACATGTGAATTGTTAGAAAGAACGATTCTTTGTAGACGGCTGTTTGACTTGGCGACAGACTTCGAAACTGAACTGATCAAATTATGTGACATATTTTATTAATCTCTCGACATTCGTACCATTGATGTTAGAAATATATAACATTACTTTAATCGTGAACATAAATTAATTCAGATGCAGTCTATATTGGTTCCACTCAATATATTTAAGTTAATCAATATATGTAGTAAATATTACAATTTTTACTTTCCGTATAGGGAAAGTTATGTAATGCTGCGCGAAAACGGCGGATTTCGACAGAAAAACTCTTATTACAGGGCCCTGGTAACGAAAAAGTGGATAAATCCAGTTGCCAAATTAAGAAACAAAAATCCTCTAACACGTGGTGTATACTGCGATTTTTCTAGGAAGAGCTCTCAAGATAACTCGAATCCCATCTTCGCGATGGAATATGTCACGGCATTTCGCGTCTTTTCTCGGTCTTGCCGGTAGAAGTCGCATGATCGCAAGCACTGCTTCATACGGTCGCGATCGTGCGAAATCTAGCGGAATGACTGTGAATGATACGAAATGCCGTGACATATTCCATCGCGAAGATGGGATTTGAGTTATCTTGAGAGCTCTTCCTACAAAAATCGCAGTATAGTCAAAATCTACGTTTTATAGCTCCTTCATACCGAAAAATCGATTGACGGCAAAACGTCTGTTGGTCCGTCTATCTGTCCGTCTGTCTGTGAACAACGCTAGCGACTAAACTGTTCAGCCAATTTACTCCAAAATTGATATTCCACGATCGATCTGACTGATGTCTGGTCCCTGGAATTTGAAACCGATATTTAATTTTGGGGGGTACTTTACATGAAGCCCCGGGGACATTTCAAAAAAACGGCTCCAGACGATTTTACTAATTTTTTGTCAGGTAGTCTAAAGGTCGTTTAAGAGAATGGGCGTAGTAGGTCTCATGTTGGTTGAAAACTCTGGTTTTTCGAAAATTGAAAAAAAATCAAAATTTTTTCGGAGTCTTCCTGCTGCTACAATTGTGAAGATACAATTTTTTTTCTTAATAAAATATGTTCATAAAAAACAGATCTTTAAATAACGTATTTTTGCGATATTCTGTGTCAAACATGTGCAATTTTTATTTCCTTTAAACCATTTTTTCTTAGACACCTCACAACAAAATTTGATTAATTGGGACCTTAGATAGCACAAAGGTAGCTTAAGAGAATGGTGCATGTCTCATGTTCGTTAAAATGCCTGGTTTTGCAAAAATTAAAACAAAAATGTCGGCCACTTCTTACAATACTCCGTATATACGTGCATATACGGAAAAATAAAATATACTATGTATATACGTATGTATAAGGAAAATAAAATAATTGATTTAATATAATTTGTTATTGGAAATGCCAATATTTATTCAATTTTTGCTTCCTCACACTTTAACTTATCGGCAATGCGGAGGCTGCAATGGAATTCCGCTTAGCGCTCGCAAATTCCTGGGAATTAAGTACATGTCATTGTTACGAGTTGCCATAACAGCTAGAGGCGCGCAACTTGGCGACAACGCGCGATTAGCCACCACGAGTTCGTACATTGTAGGTTCCACGAGTTCGTACATTGCTGTGTGTCTTCTGGGAGCAAATAAAAAAACCTCACTCCTGGAAAACATTGCCTTTGATATTAACCAGCCATTCAGCAATACTTAAATTTGATGGATATAATTATTTGTGCGATATGAATGAAAAACTCAATAGCTAAGATGTTAGTAGCGCAGAAAATGCAATATCTTAATATAATAATAACATTTTTCTATAATTCGGGAAAGTACGTGCTGTTCTAGCACCACTAGTTCAGGTTTGTTATATATTTTTTATTATCTGTGGGGGCCCTTTGATCATGGGGGCCCTGAGGCACGAGCCTCGTCTGCCTGTGCCTAAAGATGGCCCTGCTTGTTCTGGCGTCATCTAGGCGCGTTGAATGAAACGGATTTTGAGGGGTTTGGTACTTCTTATTTAGAATGCTTAATCCTCTGAGAGTAGTTTATTACCGGAGGTCGCAACATTAAAATAAAATTGTCGATAAAGGCGTTTGTAATTATTTCACAAGTAGTTACTATCTCACTGATGAAAGTAACACATTGCCTATACAGATGTATGTTTAGTTTCAATTTAATGAAAAAATGTATAATTTAGTAATATCTAAGATCATCAACGGGTTTCCCAAAAATGTATAATTTAGTAATATCCAAAATCATCAATGGGTTTCCCAAATTATTTTGGAAAGAGATATTTTCTTTTACTTATACTAATGGGTCTCAATTACTTCATTACAGAGCATTATGATTTCTAGTCTTTTAGATTTCTCTGCCCTACGATCTCATACAGTATATTTGGAACTGCTTTAACGTTTTATGATTCTGGCTCATGTTCTAATTGAGAGCTGTGGAAGTTTCATCATGGAAAATCCTCTTAATTGAGCCTTCACATTCCCCGGAAGTACTAATAGTAAAATATAAATGTTATGTTACGCAAATAAATGTATTTAACAAGGTAATTTTAAATGTAGGTACAAAAAACATTTATTTAACAAGTTACATTATTATGGAATGTGAAATTAACTGTTAAACAAATACTTTGATTTAATCAGTTGTCATAAACAAATTAATTTTAACATTTCCCTCTTTACTATTTCTCTCATCACCGATAATCACGTAATTGCCTAAAGTTGTGTATGTATGTTTCAGCACAATAATCAATTTTAAATTGTACTTAGTACTTCCTCCCTATGCAAATTTGTGCTGTCATAGAAGGGGTTTGCTGTTAGAAGATGGTTTGATGAACTATTTATAGAAAGATCAAGTGGTAGCGAAAACGAAAGAAAGTCCATGTACATCTATCCTAAACATATTTCGTACACCAGAAGTTCCGATTAAAAGGCTTGTATCTACCTAGCAGTAATGTCAAAATCTGTGGTTTGCAATTTTCCAAATAAATAGTTATTATTACAAGATATGAGGCAGCAGCCAATCTGACTAATTTTATTTTTTTAATTGTGATTAATAACATGGTTGTGCTCCGTAGTAAATATTTGTCAGTGACCAAGACGATAAACTCCAAATTTGAATGGTTGCCGTCAGCATGCACTAATTTTCTAGAAAATGAACATTTTATCAGTTGTTTCAGTGGTAAGTGTGTTAATCCTTGGTTCCATGACAGCCGATGTTTTACTTTTTTCCTTGAACTAAAGAGAAAAAAATCATTGCCAAATCTTTTATCAAGAGATTGGTAGATATGATTCTTGACTGTAGAAAACAAGAAATATTACTTCGCAGAAATGAACCCGGAAGACTTCCATTGGACAGAAAACTTAAAAAAGTATCAGCACATGAAAAAAGTGTCGAAGGAGGACCAGGTAGCTGGCTGACAATGCGATGGATTCAGATTGAGAAAATGAACGATTTGCTATCAAATATAAAATACTACAGAAATGACATTTGGAAAATTTAATATTCAAAAAAAAAATGGAAACAGGATAAATTAGAAAGTCTAGCTAATATCTCACAAGATCTTCTTTTCAATTCCTTAAACCTTGTTGTCTTCTCGTTGGTATAATTAAAAGATCTCTTTGTAGTCTACATGACCAATCTCCACGGCAAAAAAAGGATGTAATTGGTCTCTTGAAATTATACCTCCTATTCATCACCACTTTTATAAAAATTCGAAGACAGCAAGAGGTATCCTTCAAGAGAACCTGCCAGTGTGACGACCTGCATCACTTACGCAAAAAAGCATCACAATAAAGTTGGTTCAGTAGTACCCTACTTTAGTGGGAATATTCACATGATTTTCAACACCAAACTAGAGCAACTAAAACAGCACTACATTCTCGCCTGTACTTTCACAAAAAAAGCAAAGTACTCAAATTTCCGAAACATTGTACGTAACCTTATTCAAAATCCCTCTTTAAGGAACATATTTCATTAAGAAAAAAGTTTCTGTTAGTATTAGCTTCTAAAGTGTCTAAGTATTCGTAATGGTAGTTTAAGGAAGACACCGAAAAAATTTTGAATTTTTGAAATTTTCGAAAAATCAGAATTTTCAACGAAAATGGGACCTGCACCATTCTCTTAAATGTCCTTCATTCTATACAACAACAATCTAATAAAAACAATGAAGCTAGTTTTTTGAAAAGTTGGAAAATGTGCCAGGGGTTTCGTGTAAAGAACAACCAAAATTAAAATATAGTTTTCAAATTCAAGGGTCTTGCGGCCTCTGCCAGATCTTTGGGGAATATCAATTTTGGAGAAAATCGGCTGAAACGTTTAGCCGCTTGCGTTGTTCACAAACGGACAGACAGAAGGACGGACGGTCGGACAGACGATCGGACAGATGGACGGACGGACGGACGGATGGCGTAAGTCAGTGCGCAAGGTCTGTGCTGGTGGCTGTGGCACGCTCTTACACCGTAGCGTGCACCGAGCTTCTCTGCGCAACTAGCGTCGGGAAAGGAAACTATTACGAGTAGTAGTAACCCCTGCCGTGTTACAATAGGGATTGCCTCTGGTGGTCCGGGTGATGAACTGCATGGAGGGGCGATTTCGTCGAGGCACTCGTGCACGGACTCCCACTCGTGGCATCGACCTTGACAACACTGGCGTAAGCGGTAGCGAGAAAGTAAAAATCAACATTCTTGACTCACGACGTAAAACATAGCTTTAATGTGGTAACTAGGTTGGATGCAGATATTATAGATACGATCTCGTCCAAGTCACCAGTCCACGTTCCCCGTCAGTCACCCGTTTCCTACGATCTCTTTCTCTCTTCCTCTCTCTCGGTGCGTGTCCTTGCGAAGAGCTGGGTATCACCGGCTGAACGCGAACCCGCGTCTTTATGTGCGAGGTGCCATCGTGTGCGGCGCGCGACGGGGGGCAAGGTCTGTGTCCTCGCGAAAGCATATAAGGGGGAACGCTCGCCGACCTTCAGGCTCAGTCGTTATTTCATCCGCGAGCATTGCGTTTCCCTTGCAAGATGCGGGCGGACCTGCTGCTTCTGCTGGTGGTCTCAGTTGAGCTACAGTGTCAATGGCGTGACATCTAACAAACTGCGTGAGTAGTCATGAAGTAAATTTTTTTTGATACGTTTGGGGAAAAAATGTAATGTCAATTAGAACGAGATTAAAATCAGTTCCACATTCTATATATATTTCCGCTTAACTAGAAGTAATAGAACGGTTACAGACTCTTGTGAAGTTTACAGTACGTAAATATACAATTGTATTATTGAAAAGATTGCTCAGGAGTGTAGCATGTAATTTTATTTGGATGAACTGTGGATGTACTAGGGGTACACTACATTCTTTCATCAGCATAGATGGGCTAAAGCCTCAACTATGTCACTGTCGTGCCTCTGACCGTGAGTTTTTTCGTAGGATTTCCGTAGGATTTTCCGACAATAGCTAAACAGCGAGGTCGAATTCAGCACTGTCTACTCTAGAAGATAATTGTAGCGGCCGGCTGATCTGACTCGTAGTTTTCCATGGTTTCTCCGATGAACACCAGGCGAATGCCGGAGAAGTAACTTAACAAAGGTCCATGACCGTCTGCGTTCTTTCCTTCCCTTCCTTGTCCTATCCTCACCCCCTTACAATTACTTACATGCACTACTGTGTCACACATGTAGGAAGATCCAGTCAGGAGCTAGTCTTGGAAGCTCCTCTGGCGGGAGATATCTGGATGGGAAAAACCCTGGTCGCGAACGTGTCGGTCGGCGCTAGACCTCACCAGCCAGCAGGGGAAGTTCGCTGCCACCTCCGGAGGAGAGCGTACAGGTCTAATGACCTTAGCCGTTGACGCGCCCGGAAAAGTGACAAAAAGCATTCAATCTCGCTATGTGATTGGGTTGGCAGGTGGCTGGTGTGACCGGATGCGTCCACCCCTTACGGACCATTAGTATCACAACATCGATGATGTTATATCCCAGGAGGTGGCGGTAATCCTCCACCAATGGACACTTGAGGATATTGCCACCTACAAGTCAACTTGCCAATTCCCCCTCCAGTTATCTCTCATGATGGGTTGGTTGGTTGGTAGTGATTCCGGAAGCATCAACTACTCAGGTCATAGCCTCGTCAGTGTATTGAATGTTTCTTTCATCGGGAGGTGGCCGGTATTCTTCCCCTGCTTGATGACAAGACACAGCGACTAACGGTTTTCCCCAACCAGGTATCTCCCATCAACGGATACCGCAAGGAAGAAAGGAAGATCGCGCGCGATCCGTGGCCCGTTTACTAGGTACTGCGCCGGCATTCTTCTGGTGTTAGTCGGAGAAACCTCGGAAAACTACCGATCAGAGCAGCCGACCGGTAGAATTCTCCTCCAGACAGCGACTGAATTCGACTCTCACTGACAAGCTAGTGTCGAAAATCCTGTCGCTGTCGAGACTGAAACCTAGGGTGTTCCTGCAGGGGCACTGCAGTAATATCAGTTGATACACTGAGCTATCTCTCCCGTTCCCTGATGTGCACCGCCCCGGCTGGGAAAGGTTTACTGTGAACTCTTCTTCCGACATGTGTGACAACATAGCGCGTGCCTGTGATTAAAGGGAGACAAGTGGGCAATGATGTGGAGACACCTCACCCGGAGACATTCACAATCGGGGGCAGGGACGCATAAAGTATGCAAATACATTTTTTTTTACTTTAGAATTTTAATTTATTCATTTAGAAACATGCTTGATTTGCTCCAAATTAAAATTCCGTACGTTTAAATTATTTTCCAACTCGGATAGAAACTAACAATCGAGGATTTTATAAATTATTGCAATTATTTTATAATATTTTAACAAATAACGAATTCTGAGTATTTATGACATTATTTTTTTATTTATGAGATTAAACTGATTTCTAGCAACTTTTGTCGTATTCAAGAAACTCATGTAGTGACCAAACATGTGGTGCGATTTTTCTAACTCTGCCCTCAAGCCCTTGTGACCAAGTTGGATATCACACGGCATTTCGCGTCTTTTGTCGATCTGTACCGCTAGATACACTTGATCGCAAGCACTGCTTGATACGGTCGCGATCATGCGATATCTAGCGGCACGGCTCAGAAAGACGCGAAATACTGTGACATATTCCATCGTGAAGACGGGCCTTGAGGGGCAAAGTTAGAAAAATCGCACTATAGTAACATGTATTTTACATGAAGGTTGCGTTTTTTTGCTTTCGTCGTGCAGGTCTGCGATGTTGTCCTTTTTACTTCATGTATTCTTAGAATTCTAACTACGTTTGACTATGCAGGCCTGCGAATACTGCGAATAAAAGAACGCAACGAAATGTTCATGACCTGAAGATAAAGGAGTGAACTCGGAGCCCGGAGATTAGTCACGAAAGCCGGAGACTTCAGGCCAAATCCGAAGAGGTGGCAATTCTATCAGACAGTGACCATGGAGGAATATAGAAATTCCTCCATGCAGATATATTCGTCCATGCAGGACGATCATGTGAATTCGACTCGTTTTGTGGATGGTTGCAAAAATCTGCCACCGTCGGGACTCAAAATATAGAATGCCCCAGTCAGTAACGCTACAGAGGCTGAAGCAATGTAGCCCAAACGTTCATTCTATTATAATAATGTTTTTTTTTTATTTTTATTTAGCCTTTAGGATCTCATTAAGGGGCGAAGGCCTCCTTTACAGGGAATGTGGGGTGGGCATATATTATTATTTTTGTATAGACAAAATATAAGCCTAAATATAAGCCAATATAAGAACATAATATAAGCCAAAACATACGAAAGACATGATAATAACATGCACATAATCATAAGAACCTAATATACAATAATATTTGATTCTGTATTGTTTGTGTATTTTTGTTTTAACCCCATATTTATCCTATTTAATATAACTTTAAAAGTGTTTTACTACTTTTTGGTTCATAATGTACACTTCTTAATCTTCCTTCTATTTTTGTCTGCATGTCTTCGTCAGGTATCTTCTGTTCTCGATATCTTCATGGAATGTATTGTGTTTGTCCTTAATTGCTTGGCAATGACATTACAGCATGCGTCCGCCACATCTCACTTTATTTAGATATCTGCTGAACGAGTAGTTGGGACATGAAAAAAAACGTCCTTCTGCACATATAATGACGGACATTCTATAATATATAATTAGCATGTACTTTCGCAACGAACACGCGAAAAGGTTGGGCAGTGTGTTACAACTGTGTCGCAAGTGAAAGTGTGACTAACAATTTTCAACTGCAATCTTCAATCGTGGGAACCGATTGACTAACCGAACCTGATGCAGAGTCAAAATACTGTATTAAACCCAATAACATCCAGCGATCTATATACAATCAGAAGTTACATTCTTTTGACACTTCTTTTAGGCTTGATTTAATTCATATTTTGAACTTGGATTCTTTGAACATTTTTGAATTCGCAAATAATATTTATTTTGGATTTTTTTTCACATAGAATGCGAGTAAAATATCTTCCGTAATAATCTGCCCAATAGCTTAATTGTTGGATACTGTCCTATTACATTCTTGAGAGATTTAGATTATGATTCAGAAAGCTTGTTAACTCTTTTACTGTTGTATTTCAAGTTGTAACTCAATAATCAGGCCTGCAGGAGCGAAGTAGAAGCAAGTCATCTGTTAATAGACTGCTATTCCTGGGGCATGTTTATAGGGAAATACAAAGTTTGACTGACAGAGACCCTGAGAATTGTCTTAACTCATGAAGAAAGAACAACAAAAGAATTGGAGAAATCAAATAGATGTTCCTATGATTATCTTGTGGATAAGAACGGGATAGTACGTATTGTAAAATGGCACGACAATAAATGCGTTACAATAGTAGGTACAAATTTTGACTGTGTAGAACCGATCGTACCTCCTAACATACGGTGCAAGGGAACGCGATCTCATACGCTCTTAGTATAAAAAATGACTACGTAGGATGCATTGACCATCACGACTGACTTGTTCGGATGTACAACATCGCGAAATAAGGTAACAAATGGTACTGGCCTCTTTTACAAGGATGGTTGACAAATTACTCCTGTGTTATTTACTAATTTATCCATAACAACGATGCCAAGCGTCTCTTCAGGTTTTGTAGATGTGTTGCTGTGTTCTGTACTATGTTCAGAATGTGCTAAACCTTGCATATTACGTCGGCTAAACATCAAA